>JAULBZ010002101.1:0-19679 GCA_032360805.1 Neoturris breviconis
TGTGGTCACTTTCATAATTGTCAAAAATATTTCATATTTGAAAAAAAAACTTCTAAAAGAAGTTTTAAAAAAGTTTTAAAATAACTCGGAAATTCTAATAACGTAAAATTCCCGAGTTATTTAACTCGGGAATTTTAATTGATGTAAAATTTCCGAGTTAAATAACTCGGGAATTTTAATTGTGCCTAAATTAATAATAAATCCTGAGTTACGAAAAGTTAGATAACTCGGGTTATGACGTCATATTCGTAACTCGGGCCTGTAAGTCGGTTTTCTTAACTCGGGATTTCCGAACCTCCTGTAAGAGAGGTTGAAATAAAACTTATTGTTAGGTAAATATTATATACATAGGAGAGATCATATTGAAATGACTTACCCTAGTGGACAAACATAAAGATGAAAAATGTTGTTTAGCATCTTTACTAAGGATTTTGTTTTTTCCCGCTGGATTTACTCAAGAAGAATCCCACCAATCAATCTGTATTTACAGATGCTTGTTGCTAACATTATTATCTTTATTCAGGATGCAGTAGTCAATGGTATAATCTGTGAACTGATTGATCGTAAAGAACTTACAAGAGCAGATTTCCTAAGCAATCATCCCGGAGGTTCATTAGGTGAAAAGTTTTCAAAAGATACCGATTAATTCCAATATCATTTTGATGATTCGTTAGGAGAAAGTTCTTAAGATTGAAAAACAAAATTGATCACTGTAATCCATGAATAATCTATCGGGAGTTCAAGACCTAGAAATGTGTTAATGTCTTCAGATAAATGATTTACCTTTATTGAGAAACCACTGTGATCTCTTGTGTTTTAGCAACAGATTGTGGTTACCTACCAGGAAGAAATTATTCAGATTATATTTTTAAAGGTAACTCTTTGGATATTTCGTGAGTTGCAGGATTTAGCTTGAACAGTAAAATCACAGTTGTTGTTTGTGTGATGATCCGTAATGATTTTTACTGTATGGTATTGTCCTTGATAATTCAACGTGTTGTAAATCAGGCTTCTGAATTCATGATGGTATTTCCCTACAGAGGAGCATCTTTGGAGGCTAATTTACAGCCAGCAGGCTACAAATTAGTCTGCAAAGATGCTCCTCCACAGGGAAATGCCGATGTGCATTCAGAGGCCTGTAAATCATAATATTGATGTTGATAAAAGGATATTTAGCGTCTGTTAATTCTTTATTTTTGTGAAAGTTGAAACTTTTTCATTGTCTATTATTTTGTGACTTCGAACTAGCTAATACAAGTTGTGAAGACAACAACAAAAAAAGTGAAAATAGAATGGAAAATAAAAGTGTATTAACCTCTTAGTCACCAGTTATGGTCCCAAACCTCAAAGAAGAAGAAAACATTTCACAGAGATTTAATTTCGTGATGGTCAGCTCTGAGCACTTTTCACGTGGATTTAATTTCGCAAATTTGCTTCAAAATTTGCGAATTCACGAAAATTAATCCACGCAAAAGGAGTGATTTTGAGCATTGCTTGAGCTAGATAACGACCAGTGATGTTACATTAAAATTATCACAATACAATACTGTAAATGATCAAATAAACATATGGTTGTTTATTAAAAATCCGGGGGTTTTTGGGTGGGACATTTATTTAACAGGGGCATTTATAATTTTTTTAGATTTTTGTTTGACAGGGGCGCATTGATCAGGGGCATGTAAACAATCATTTAACGTATATTTTTGTAAATAATTACTAACTAAAGATATTTCCACTAGGCAAACATTTCTGCGAAAGCCAAAAGAAGACATGTGAGCATGCATAATATTGTTTGTTTTATTTAATGGCAAAATATTTTGCTTCACAAAAATTAGAAATGATTTCTACCTTTTTTGCGGCAAAAGATTAAATTTGTGAGAAAAAATAAACTTGTTCCCATGAACAAGAGAAGGTTTGGTACATAGGAACAATTATTTGTTCATGTATGACTATAGATTTTATATCAACATTATATTAATATATAAAGAACCCTGCTTTGCACATGGCTGTATTTATATTATATCTCTATGGGAAATCCTCCTAATGACACTATAAAAATAAACTTTTATGTGGTCAACAAATTTGCCCACTGTGTGAATTGTTTGGCATATGTATAATTATTCATATTCTATGTACAAGTCTCACTTCTCTTTCCATTCATACCTGACTATAACTGCTGAATATCACCTGTGGAGGAGTATTTTTAGTATATTTTTTAGCTTCAAAAAAGCGCTCCTTTAAAGATGATACCAAACAGTTATTTTTAAGTTTTCAATATAAAGATAAACTAAACATGACAGTATTTGCCATCTTCAGTTTGTGTTTGCATTCAATTGAACAAAATGCTTTATGGCAATCCTGTAAAATTGAGGTACGCTACACAGAGTGTTATTCACATGGGAGGTAGAAGAACTTTAACACTTCATTATGGGCATTAATATAACTAACTTTTTAAAGATTATGAATTTTGCATTTATATTATAATATTGCTACTTTTATATTAGGCAGCCCTTACGTGGACCCCTAAATGAGTTTTACTTAAAACGAGCTTGTAATTGAATTGGTACGAAGAAACTAATTAAACGCAAGATTGTTTAGGGTGAAACTCATTTAGTGGTCCATGTAAAAGCTTTAGTCACATTTTATTGTTATTCAGTGGTTTTCTAATTTGTAATATTAATGTTTTTACCCCGTATATTGAGTTTTCTGGATAACTAATCTCAAGTTGATATTGTTACAGCGGGATGGTAACTTGAGTGTTAATCAGCCCTAATCAGTGACATAAAAGAACTATGTATTCTGAACTATATATAGGTCTTAAAATAATCACTGTGAAAGGAATGTAAGGTTCAGGTCGTATCTAGATTTTAATAATCTTCTACGGACAATATAAACAATATAAACAAATTTTGGCACTAGGGTAAGATCTTGTACAACTAAAATGTTTCTTATTGTCTATGATGGTTAATGTTTTGTGAATGATATGATATCAAAAAAGTATCCTTTGTAGATCTCAATCTAAGAATTTCTTTATTTCTTATTTTTCTGGATGAGCCTTAGTTTCTTATAAAGTACTTTCTTATGTAAAAAGAAAATGGTAACAACAACTATAAAAAGTATAGCCACTAGTTTCGAATTATTACTAATTATAAGGTCTCTTAATTGTCTCATATATAAAAAAAATATTGTTTTAAAGATGTTGTTAAGATGGCTAAATTTAGAGAATTGTATAAATCTTGATCCAAAATCAATTGTAATGACTTTCCTCGTCATATAATTTTTTGAATACTTGAGAAACAAAGTTCAACTATCCAAACATCAACAGTAATGTCAAATATGAGATCAGGGTCCATATTCAAATGTTTTTGTTGGCGTATTATTTTCTATGGATTTGAATTTGAATTTGTATAACGACATCCCCATTATGAGCTAGGGTGAAAGCACTTCTTAATTCAATGGATAGGTATAAAGTTTTAACGGGAGATGATTGTGAAAATCCCTATCAGCATGATGCAGTCAGTAGACAAATAAGAAATTCTTAGGCTGAGATATACAAAGAATACTTTTAACGAACAATTGCTGCTCATGAATTAGATTCTGTATACTCTGATTCAATCCAAGTAAAATTGAACACAGTTAAAAGCTTGCAGCTGATTGGTTTCTTTGTAACAAAGCAATAAATTACTAAATGTTTAACTCAGTAAGTACTCATCTCTGCTAATTTAGTAATCCTTAACAGTTGTTGCAACAAGAGTAAATAATCACTATGGAGGAGGTTTAAGTAATTGATGTGGCAGAGATTGTCTTAAGTAATGCTGTGGCAGAGAGATATTTGAGCATAGCTTCAGAAATTGTGGTCTTAAAATATGCTAAAAATCACTCCTCCGCAGTTATTTACTGAAAATACACTCATCCACAGTGATTATTTGCTCTTATTTTGACCACTGCTTATCATGTTTCAGTAGTTAGAAATAAGAACAAATAATCACTGTGAAAGAGTGATTTTTGAGCATAGTCAGGCTTTCTATCCTGAAGCAATACTCAAAAACCATTCCTCCACGGTGACTATTTGATTTTATTTGATTTTATTTCACTCAGATAAAATGAAGTGTAAGCTAAAAATAAACAGATAAAAATGGAGAAATTAAACTTACTTGAAAAATTAAAAACATTAAAACAATGGCAATTACAGCAACAAATGAATGCAGTTTATAAAAATGGTAGCCCTAGTTATGATGAAAATGAAGAAAACAAGGAAAATAGGAACATTGAACAACCACCAACGAAGACTATGTTTACTGAAACAATGACTAATAGCTCCTTATCTGCAGCTCTCAAGAATGTTAACCTGAATACTATCAAGCATGCTGCTAATAGATACTCTCACAAAGAAAACCAATCAGATGACGAAAACAATGATAATGACAGCCAGTTGGATCAAAACAATGATCAATTTGGTGGTACTTTGCAGGATAGATTTTTACAAAGTAGAGGTTTAAATAATTGGCACATGTCTGATATGCAAACTGTAGTATTTAATGGTCCTGTCCAAAATTATAACTCAATCGAAGAAAGATCTATTGTTACTCCAGATATTGAAACACAAAGTTCTGCAGATGAAAACTTTGTCAATACTGAGTCTGATGGTGAGTTTAGTGAAACAGATATTCATCGTCTCGAAATTGATGGGATCCAACCTCTTTCTGAAACAGAGGATGAAGATGAAGTTAAAACTAAAATAAATAAATTTACATCGCAAGAAGAATGTGACAGTGAAAATGAAGATTTTGGTGATGAAGATTGTGAGGAAGAGAATACCGTGATAGAAATTGATCCTTGTGTAAGTGAATTACTTCTGACCCTGCTGGCACATGATGTTTTTTCAATGTATAAAAGATGTTTTGACATTCTGACATCAAAACTCTCTTTTACATTGAAAAAATATCATGTGCTCATTGGAGATTGACATCAAAATTCTTAGTGTTGTTTAACTCCTCATCCATGGTTATTACTCGCTCTTGCTTTTGCTTTATGCTGAGGGAACAAACAAATTCTCACTTTAAACCACCTCTAAATATTTATACTGTTCTTGCCTTTATTTGTTGCTTTATAATTTATAGAACTTTTATTTTAGCTTGAAGTTGATGAACAACCAATTACAGGAACTAGTATGTGTTCAAGCCTCAAAATAATGGTCGACAAATCACCTGTGAAGGAGGGTTTTCTGAGTACAGCTTCATAGCTGAAAAATATATTCGGAATCACTTCTCCACAGGTGATGTTCGACCGTTATTTAGAGTCTTAATTGTATCGTTCACTTTTATTTTTTAATTTGACAATAAATCCTAGCAATACTTTGAGAGAGAGAAATTCTATAGTTCTATAGAATATAATGTCCTGGACCGATGATTTTACATTGTCAGCAATTTTTCACACACTGAACCTGAATATAAGTGTTGGAAATCACTTGTGGAGGAGTGTTTTTGGAATAGTTTTCAGCCTTACTCAAAAAAAGCATGCCTGTAAAGGTGATGTTTAACAGTTGTATTTAAACTGGCACACCATTTGAAATTTTATACATTGTTTGCTTCAGCTAATGTTGAATTTGAAGAACTTGTTGAGAAAGAAATGCAAAGAGATCAACAGGTTAGATTTTGTTTGAAAAGGTAGCCTCATATCTATACTCATCTTGTCATGTGATGTCCATTTCTACCAATGAAATGTCTTCTTTTGGATTCCACACAAGATTTTCTGCTAATGGAAAACCACCTTTACATTAATAACTTGATACTGAACGTTTTACTTAGTTATCTTAAACTCATCATAGTATGGTGTTGAAAGTCTGCAGATGGAAATTCTAACTTCTTAATTTTAGATTGTCTTCTTGTCTGTACAAAATAAACAAAGGTGTAACAGCAATGTTGTGTTACATGTTTTTACAGACAGAAGAATACTGAGTCAACAATCATACAAATGTTTCTTTGATTGCAAGTTTTTTCACATAATCTTTCTTCATAGGGGATGAACATCACTTCTTCAACGCCAATCAAAAAACCTAAGCGAAACTTTCTACGACGTGGTGAAGGTTTGAAACGATTTGAATGTGGCAACTACTACAAACAAAAGCAAGAAGCAAACAAAGGGAAAAAAGAAAGGCAAGTCATAAAGCATAATTTGGTTCAAACAAGAATTGCACCAGGACTACCTTCAAAATTAAATCTACGAAGAACTAGCAACTCTGGAAAGGGTAACAACCAAATAAGTTCTACTAGCAACTCTGGAAAGGTTAATAATCAAATAACCTCTACTAAATCTAACACAAGAGATGAAACTAAGATTTCATCTAATGAAGTGAGCAGGAAAAAGAAAGCTGATGAGATCTTGAACACTTCAGAAAAGACAACACGACAATCTGAGAATATGCCGGAAAACTTGTCTCGATCACCAGTAGTTTCTCATATGTTAAGAAATATCAATGAAGAAAACTTTAATGATAGAATAAAGAGAGATGCAACGTAAGTATCTGACTCTTTGATGTGTTTTGATGTGCTTTGTTATTCAATATTAAATGTTTTAATACAATATTAGTATTGAACAAAGGTTTATATTAGGAGGTTTCCAATTCAAGAAATTTATGAAAATTAATTCTATTTAACATAATACAAAATGGTATCTGTTTCGTCGCAGTCATCACTTTGCCTGTTACGTTCCTCCTATTTTCTGTATACTGATCTAATATCATTATTTGTATGGTACATTATCATTATCATTGAAAAGTTTAATGCTGTTTAGTTTCGGTGAAAATGGATATGCAAAAAAGGTTTTGGACAACTCTTTAATATTTTTGGACAAAATGATGCTTAAATTTCGGACAATTTAAACAAATTTCAGCATGAGGAAAAAATAAGTCAAGGTTCAATTTGCGCCCTAAAACATTACAATTTCATGCAGAAAATACCAAATTTGAATTCCTTGTCTTCAAATTGTACTCTATATCAAGATTCTTTCCTTCGCCATAAGCTTAAGCTGCATACAAAAAAACCTTTTTTGCACTACCCATGAAAGTATGTTCTCCCAAATTTATTTTATTATTGATAATGAAACTGACATCTAAATATATTTACATCAGAAAGAAAAAATTATAAAATTTTGTTGCTTAAGTTTTAAACAATAAAGGTTTTGGACATTCCTCAATGCTAAAACTTCTATTGTCCACTCATTTAAGGTTGACTTCCAATAGGCAATTTTACTGATTTACTGTAGCAATATTACCTACCATAATATCTCCATTAAGCACCTTCTCGAATTAGTGAACAAATAAATAAGCACCCTTAAATTAACCTTGTAATTTCATTCTATCTATTTTTTTCTAATAATTAAATTCTGGTACTATTTATGTTAAATTTTGATACGTTTCTTTCTCGTCTTGTTGAATGAAGAAGAGGAAATTGATTGACGTTTACTTTTATGCCTTTATTTAGTACATAATTTAAAATTGGCTGAAGGTGAAAATGTTGTAAAAAGCGGCTGGGTGCTTAATTGATGCATTATTACGATAGTCATTTGCATGTTTATTGATTTACTTTATTATTTGCCGTATTATTTTTCAGCAATTTAAATACAAACCATTCAGTATCATCATCTATTATGGAAGCTTCATTTCAAAAGATGTTACATCAATATAAAGAGAGAGATGAGGTATATCTATATTCCATCAAATCTGCAGTGGATCTATCTATGGTTTAACAGTGTTCCTAATAAGAACAAATTATCACTGTGGAGAAAGATTTTTGAGCATAGCTTCAGGCTACAAAGACTGAAACTATACCACCCTAAGGCTGTCGCGTTATGGACGATATCGGGATAATATCGATTAGAAGTGGGACGATGAATATCGATATGATATTTTAAGAATCGATTCCATCAATATATCGATATGAACAACCTTCAACGATATCAATTGTTATCTTTATGCACTAATGTTACTTGTTGACTTGTTCAAAGTCAGCAAAAAAAGACAACGTTCCTATGAACATTGTTCTAACTTTATTCTGTGGACTTTGAACAGGTTTTAGTCAGCTGGACAACAAGAAGTTGATATCGATGAATGGCCTACATGAAATACCACGAATATTGCACTCTCATCAAACATCTCTCCGGAGACGCTTAGCACTTTCCTATGGGTTTAAGCGAAACTCAAACGAAAATATTCGAAGTTATTGTAAGAGAGCGGAGTTAGGAAGTTTGGTACCCGTGTTATACATCAAACGTTTTTTGTCAGTTTCATAGAAAGCAAAAGTTCTTTGTTTAAAAATATGCACAAGATTAAATATAGTCTCTCTCTTCCCTAGAGCTTTTGATGAAATATAATACTGAGAAAATAAAGTGTACAAAATTTTAAAAGGAGAACAATTTTGATAAAACATATGCGACCAATTTGATATGGGCATATTCTTCAAAATCAGTACATTACCTTCAAGATACAGAGTTTAGACACAGAGAAAAATAATCCTCGATAGCTTATAATGTTCAATTTTGAAAAATATGAATTATCGTTATTTCATGTCGATACATTGCGATATCAAACGTAGCATTCTTACCCTTACGATATTGCGATTATATCGATAGTTCATTTTCTATATTGCGACAGCTTAGCACTCCGCCACAGTGATTAGTTGCTCTTATTTCAAACACTGTTTACTATATCTCCATACTCTTTAGTTTGAAAATAATGAGTTGGACATGTTTGAGGCTCTTGAAGAAGAAGCTGCTGAAAACGTTTCTTTGTCATCTAATTCATCATTGGTTGCAAAACTACTTGGTAAGAAGAAGAAACAAGACAAATCTAAAGACTTAACCATTGCAGGTAGAAACTATAAATCATATTATCTGGTTATAATTGTTTTCTGTTCCTTCTGGTTGATTGTTTTTTTAGACCTACCAAAAGGGTAAGGGACCATCTCAAAATTTTGCTCCAAAACTAACTTTTTTGTTACAGTTAAATCATCTAAAATTGACAAAATTCAGCAAAAATGAATCTGTGCAGGAGTGTGCTAGGTCAATGAGCTGGCAATGGATTGGTTTCTTTGGTATGAAAAACGAGATTTTTCTGTAATTGTAACTAAGTATAGTGAATATTTGAATAATAGCTAGAAGTGTAAAAAAACCACACTCGCTATTATTTTAACCTTAATATATTCGGAAAGAAGATTCAAATTGAAGTTCTTCCCAGTGCTTCTGGACTACAACTTTAGGAAGTGAAGAAGACTGTATGTATGTGCTCCACAAGTGATCATAATGACACCATGAATCTGTTGAGTTGTAGAATTCAGATTAGTTCCTGTGACTGGCTTTTTATACCAATTTATCAAATTTTGGGTGATAGCATATTCTGAGTTCAAGGTTTCAAATATGAACGGGAAAACGGGAGACTCCTGCTCAAAATGGAAGTGTTAAAACATAGTAATATAATATGACAAGGTTATTTGTTATTGGACTGTGAAAAACTGTATTTAGCTCAAAACTGCGAAAAAGAACAAATTACCTAGAACGAAAAAAGTTGTTTCTTTGATGAAACATCTCTTGCATAGTATCTATAAAGAAATATAATGGAGAGTGTCATAAAGAAATATAGCTAGTAGAGTTTCATGTTAACAAACCTGCAAATGATTGGTTCTTCTTTACATGGAAACCAGTCAATTACATTGGTTGAAATAAGAGTAAACAATCACTGTGGAGGAGAGACTTTTGAGTATAGCTTCAGGCTGGATGTCATTTGCATTTATTTCCATTCCTGCATTTAGAAGAAGAAAATATTGTTAGTGATGATGAGCAAACTGATGATTACGACACTAACATGCTACCTGGTTTCTATGACAACATCAAAAGACCTGGTTCATATCATGATTTTGAGGATGCTGATAGTTGGTCTGATACAAGTCAAATCTCATCAATTGATGAAAATGATGATACTGTAATTCATGCTCCATCACCTGATATATCACCACCACCAAAGAGAATTATAAGTAAACGAAAAGAAGGAAAAGATACTGAACAGGTACACACTTATACTACTATTGACATTAGTGTTTTGGTTACACGTGCATTAAGATAGTAAGATGGTGGTCAGTATTAATAAATTCGAAAACTATTATGTTATAATTTGAAAATTATTATGGTGTTTTATTGTTAGAAATCATTGTTTCAAAAAAGCAGATAGCTTTAAAGAAGTCAAAATCAATAAATTTGAGAAAACTTCATCTACGATGAAGAGTGTTAAGTCAATGAGCTTACAATTGATTGGTTTCTACGAAGAAACCAATCACTTGCAAGATTGTTGATTCACCACTTTTCCCCTGGGAACGAATTTTGGAGGTGGTCTCTTACTGACAGACTAATATTTTACATGATCAGGATTCTTATGTAAAAGTCTCTAACATATGGTCAGTGTTTGAAATGAGAGTGAATAATCACTGCTGAAGAGAGATTTTATATGGAGAGTGGTTGAGATAAGAATAAATAGTCACTATGGAGAAGGGATTTTTAAGCATAGCTTCTGGCCTGGAGTAGTGTTTTTTAGTATAATTTTCAGTTTTGGATATAATTCTGATGTTTATTTTATCAGAATACTTCTCAGTCACCAAGAACCACTGAAGCATATCAAGGAAACAATTTGGAAATTTCAGATACTGTTAAAAGAAAACTACTAGAATTAGAAAACGAAATTAGCAAATTTCGCTTAGAAAATGAAAAACTATCAAAATTAAGAGCAGAACGTGAAACTGATTTGAAAAAACTGCGTAACCAAGTTGAAGAATTTGAGACAGGAAAATCAGAAGAATTAGAGCGAATTGAAAAGTATAAGGAGGAGGAAATGAAAAAGATAAAAACGGAGCGGAAGGTATTTGATAAGTATCAAAAAGCAAGTCGAGCCATACCAAATAAAAAAGAAAGAGATGAAATAAAAGAATTGAAGCAAGAGGTAAACATAAAACTGATTTTTACTTCCAATGTTTTAGTGGCAGTGACTGGCCACCAGCTATGTAAATGTAGTGTTTAAGCATATTAGGTAAATTTTCAGTTTTAATAGTTCTGATCTGACAAATTTCAGTGTCTGTGTCTATGACTACCTTAAAACGAAAATGAGAGCTTGGTTGCTGGTTACTGCGAAAATGATTGGATGGAAAGTGGTCTTTATAAAATACTATCCATACTTTACCTTCGAAACTGATCACTTAATATGCACCATATTTTTTTTTAGATTTCAAATCTGAAAGACGAATTAAAGAATCGAGAGTCTCGTTGGAATTCAGCATCACATAGATTTCGTTCCCGAATTAATGAACTAGAGGAAGAAGTTATGGAATCACGTCAAGAGATAAGTATTCTTGAAAAAGAACGTTTACAAAGACGCAAAGAAGACGAGGTATTGATTTATGTCTTTTAGATTGGGTGAGCCGCTTTCATTATTGAAATTAAATTGAATTAGTGGTATAAAATAGCTATCACTCTGATAATGTGTGCAGATTATCATGTGCACCTAAAACCATTTGCTTCCCTTATCACAACTCCCCCTCTCTTAGCTTGGGTAAATTCAATATGGCCTCCTCTTCCATGCCTTACATCTAGAATGGTCCGTTATGATACGTATATTTAATTTCAATATTTATCTATTTCTTGTTTTTAGCAATCAAAGTTAAAACGGAATAGTCCAAATCGAGGTAAATTAAAAATGTTTGCTTACAAAAATCTTGTATTGATTCCGCATTGATTGATGATTCCTTTAAATTCGATTACACCGAAGAAACCAATCAATTGCAAGCTCGTTGACTTAACACTCTTCGTTCTAGATTAAATTTTCTCCAATTTATTGTACTTGAACAACAACAGATATAAAATCAGATGAACTTTTTAGATAGATTATTTCTGATGATAACGAGGTGTTGGCTGCTCAATGTAGAACTTGTTTCAATGCAATGCATGTCACTGCACAAAAAGGAAGTTATTGCATCGCATCAAATTTCTACTTTGAGCAGACAACACCTCGTTTTCTTGTATTTGTGAATAGGTCTGTCTTTCTATTTTAGTAGCAGGTAATTACGAAACGAAAACTACATCGCCAAAATCAGGATTTATCCAGCAGTACAATTCATATGTGTCACCAATCAGGTGAGAGATATTTGAAAACTACACTTATACAACAACAAGGCCAAACATTAATACATTCCATTTATATCCTTCCCTGGATACATATCCTTCCTTAGGCCTGACAAGAGAATATCATATATGCAATTTATGATTTGTATGGGTAATATGAAAAATTCGCAATACATTGATATCTTCATTACAAAGAAGTGGTTTTTACTGCAAGCAATGGTTGAAATAAGAGCAAATAATCAATGTGGAGAAGTGTTTTTTAGCATAGCTTAAAGCCTGAAGATATGCTCAAAAATCACTCATCCGCAGTGATTATTTGTTCTTATTGCGACTACTGGAAAATGAACATCTTATTCCATAGGTCTCCTCCATGTAATGAAATTCCATACGAAGACATCAATAAAAACCACCGTGTAATGTCACCACCATCCACCCAATTAAAAGACAGTATAGATTCTTTGAATACTAGTAAAGAAATAAAATACGACGATGGGAAAGTTAGTGTATAAGCCTGAAAGTAACTGTCGGATATCACCTGTGGAGGAGTTTTTTTCAAAACACGCTCTGCCACAGTTGATTTCCGACTGGTGGTAAATCCTCTAATAAGCACCCACCCTTTTAAGCCTTTTAATCTCGAAAACCTCAGAAATTTAATGAGCGGGATTTACCGTATGCTTATTTCAGGTCTTCTAGTTACATTTCGTGAGTTTTAAATTCTGCAGAGAAGAGTATTATGATCTTACAATTGATTGGTTTATGAATATAACACTCTTCCTTACAGATGCATTTTCAGAGTAAGAGTTAGAAATAAGGACCAATGATCTCGAAAATTGATTTAAAACGAACCATCTCAGTGGGTGTTCAAAGTTAGCAGTAAAGATGCTGGAGCAACCTTGAACTACGTTTTTTATTGCTGACTTTTAACAAGTGTTTGCCCACTGCTGGGTAAAAGATTCAAAATACGGTCCAGTATATCTCATAGTCCTTGTAAGCTGATTCCGGGAACATAATCGATAAGTTTGTCACTCTATGCAAGCCTCAAGATAACGGTCGGATATCGCCTGTGGAGGAGTGATTTTTGAGTACAGTTTTCGTACTCAAATCAAAACACTCCTCCACAGGTGATGTCTGACTGTTATCTTGAGGTTTGCTCTGTGTTCATAACTAAACACTTATTTTGATTATTTTCTACTGGCTCACACATGTGACTTAACCATGAGTAGAAGTACACTGAATCCAAACGTTGTAATTGACCACAGGTATGTGGCATACCATATTTTTGATAATTACGAAGAAATAAGTCCAAACTCGTCGGTTCTGTTATATGTATTTGAATAACTTTAGTGAATATGCTATTTTTATAGACAGAATTGATTCTTGCTGATAGTTCCAGATTGATTACGTTTCCTAATGGTACTAAGAAGACAATCAGTCAGGAGGAAACAACTGTCGCTTTCTTTAATGGGGATATTAAAAAGGTTTTACCAGATAATCGAATCGTAAGTAGAATTACATGAAAATAAAACAAAGTTGTGAAAATTCAGATTGATGCAAGAAATTTAAGGATGTCAATCAGATGAAGTACTAGGAGGAAGATTTCCAAAGATAGTCGAAGATAGCTTGTTTTACTACAAATATTTCGACTTTACAAGATCGTTTCCTTGTATGCAAACCATTTGAATGTATATAATTCCTCACTTCAGGCCCTTCCTTTTATTTAGCTCTCCTCTTCTAAAAACTCACATTCTTTTAAATAATTTATTTAGCCCCCCTCCCCATATTTATCCCCTCCTTCTCCTCCTACTACCCTCTTTATAAGGGTGTACACGATGATATATTATTATTATTCATATAACCAATCAATTGCAAGCTCGTTGATTTGACACCCTTCTTCACAGGTGTATTATTATGCAGAATCTCAAACATCTCATACAACATTTCCTGATGGACTGGAAATGCTCGAATTTCCAAAGTAAGTAGTATTGCTTAAGGATGGTATGTCACATAATACATTATCTGCGGAAAAATATTGGCTACTGAGCGAAAAATTTGAATTGGTCACTTTTCCCTGACTAAATTTTGAAAATTGATGATATTGATAACAATATTTTTGCTTTGCAGCTGATAGTAAATTGTTTTGCAGCTGCTGGTATCAGTGAAGCAGTTGAGTATGACTGCCCGTCATGAAATGTGTAGAGATCGGTGTAAATACTAAAATAAGGGAAAGAAAAGTGACTTTGATTAACGCGTTTGGTGATATTTTGTTGAAGAAGATGTTAACTTTTCAATTGTTAGATCATTATGATCCGTTCTGGAACGATTTTAAGAGTCAGTCAAATTTCTTTACATGCAACGTCAACATTTTCATAAAAGCATTTCACGCAATAATTGTGTTCATTAAGATAGGACAACGCTTTGAGTGAGCAAAGAAACTACCCTAATGACGTTATCACTCATGATGCAGTGTTTGTAGTCAGACAAAGTCAGGTACGCAGGAATTAATTATCACGATTTGTCAATTACAAACATTTCGCGGGATATATTTAAATCAAAAAGCTTCTTCTCAGTTGAATTCATTGTAATGAAAGAAAAACAACAATTTTTAACCCTATTCAGTATGGGTTTTTTGAGAAGCAATTTGTGCCAGCCTTCCATAACTTGTGATGGAAACATGTTATAGTATTGAAACTTTCGAGAAAGTTAGTTCGACACAATAGTAACTCTTTGGCGTAATCATTTTTTTGATGATGTCAATACTTATGATGACATCATCAGGACCAGAACAGGTGTTGCAAAAAAATATTTTTGGTGAAAATATACCAAAATGTTTTTTAACCAAAAATAAGAAGAAACCACCTGTCAAAAGTTTGGTTGCTAAGGGAACATTATCCCTGGGTAGCCAAAAAAAAATGTTCTTCAAAATGACTCTAGACAAATATAGGAAAAGTCCAAAAATGCCTAGTCATGATAGCCGTTTTTTCAGAAGTTATGATAAAAAGAATATCAGGCAGGCACTTTGTGTTACCCATACCAATGGTCAACAAACAAGTCTTTTTTTACTTATCATTTGCAGGAATTTCCCACATTGGCTTAGTGTAAAGTGTCCGCAAATAATTATTTACAATTTGCTGTCAACATTTTTATCATTAATTTAAAAGTGTCCTCAAATAATTATTTTAAATTGTTTAGCAATTGTTTAGCATCATTGAAAAGTTTGATGCAAATTGTTTACATCATTTTGGAAACAGAAAGAGTGAAGCCATTCTGATGTTATTATTAACACCACAGGTTTACACAAGAACAGCAACTTTAATTAGATTTCTGACCAAAAATGGTTAAACTATATTTAACCATTCATCTGTGTACAAGTTTCCCCTCCTCTTTTATGCCTGGCAATTGTTTACTATTGTTTACTATTTTATCATTTTGGAGGGAAATTGTTTATTTTGACCATTGTTTATAAAAAAAGGTGTAAACGTCTAACACTGAAAAGTAAATTATCTAAGCCAACTATTATGGAGCACAAATCCGTCGGCCCGCAAGGAGCTCACCTGATTTTAACAGTAACACTTTTAAAACTCCCTTAGCTGTTGATTGACACTAAATTTTTTGCATGTATGTTCCTATAATGGTTGACAACAAAACGTTTGTGTATTTTTTATATAGTTACCAAAAAGAAAAACATTTGTAAACTTACATATTAACAGCAACAATATGAAGAGTTTAATTATTACTGTCTGTTTTTTGCGCAAAGAAATCAGTCGATTTTTTTTAAATTTATAACAAACATTTGTTGTTTCTTGATTGCTCTATGCGAAAATTCCCTCAAATTTCCATTGATGAATCAACGAAAGTATGGAGGTTTATATGGGTTTCAATTAAAAAATTAACTTGTGTTTATTTAAAACCTTTGAAATTTGATTTGAAATTCCATTTAGCGGAGGTTTCAATTATCCAGGACCTACTCGGTCGGCAAAGACGCTGGCTAGAATATTTATATCATGAGTTTAAGTTTATTTTACGGAATCGTTTAAGTTCAAAGTGTATATAAATAATCCCATTAACTTCTTTTTTTATTCTATAGTAAGCAGATAGAGAAACGTTATCCCGATGGTAAAACCGAAATCATTTTCCCAGATAAGACCGTCAAGTACATTTTTACAAATGGTTGTGAAGAAACCGTGTTCGTTGATGGAACTGTTCAGAAGATTGATGTAAACGGTGTAAAAACTATCACTTTTTCCAATGGACAGAAAGAAATTCATACAAAACAATATAAGGTTCGTGCTTCTGTTACACCAAATATTTTTGTGGTTCGTTAACACAGCGTATTTAAATATATATTTTTTTTTTCTATGAGTTCGAAATTTTGTGAAGTTGCGCAAAATTTGACAATAACAGTTTTCTAAGTAATTGTAAACTTTTCCGGTGGTATCGAATTTCTTTTGCAGTTGGTAATACATGAAAAGTATACATTGCGCCATATTGAATTTACATGATTTTCCTATAAACATTAGATTACATAACATTTATGACGTCATTCCACAATTTACAGATCACATCGCATATTTTCCAGACCAGACCACCTGGGGTACATTATGGCGTTATATGGACAGGTTTAACGTCATACACTGATTCTTACTTTGTCTCAATTACGGAGGGGGCAGTACCCCTGGATTTAACCCTATTAGCCATGGGCTTTTTTTGGTTTGCATAAAGTGCCCGTGGCCATTATTTCTTGAACAGCTAACGCTTATGACATGAAACCTGGTACACTGATAGGACAACTCAATACAAACACTTGGGAAAAGAAAACTTGATGACATCACTAGCACATGCTATGACGTCATCAATAATAACGTCAGGTTTTTGGTTTGTAGAATGCTGAAAAATGGCAACGACCTATTATTTGCGAACCACGAACGCATATGGTATGAAACTTGGTACACTTATAATACAACTCAATATAAACAGTTTGGTATAAAGATTTTATATTTTCAAAAAAATTACCCTCTGTTCAGGATTAAGTTAACTCCGGAAAAATAACCAAAATATTTAAGAAAAATATATAGTTAATCCCAATCCTTAGTAAAAGTTAGGATAAGTCACCAAATTTCAATACGAAAACATTAATAGGCAAAATGAATATGCTAATAGAGTTAAAACGGTCGAAAAAGCCCGTACTTAATTTGGACCTTCCGTATAAAAACTGGGGGAAGCAACCCTATTTTTCTCAGAAACTACTAATGCACAAATCTGCTAGCAAATTTTCTCTGATAACTTTTTACCATTATTGTAACAATAAACACGTGACTTTGCTGACGTCAGAGTGTTTTTTGAGAATTTGCGATGTTTTGCAATTTTGGTACCTACATTTAAGAAAATATAACTTTTGATTGAGAAGAGATTTTTTCATTCTGTTTTTGGATCCTGAAAGACAATTCTCTTTCGTATTGCTGCCAGAAAATGAAAATTACGTAATTTTGTGTGACGTCATCGGGGTTATCATCAAAACTAATGATGTCAACAGATTTTATTATCTTACCATTATCCAATCAAAAGTTATGACACAATCAATTTATAACGATTTCACCATTGGTGGCTTTCTGATATTTCGCTTGTCTTGATAAGTAACGGTGCTACGACGATGACACTCTAACTATGACACGATTTCCTAGTTATTCAGTCTACGTCGTTTCTCATTTCACTAGTCTATACAGATATCCTCGGTTCACTTAAAGAAAGTAATCCATGCTTTCGCTTTACAGACAACTAAAAGTAACATATATATTTTTGACTATTTAGAGGCGAGAATATCCGAATGGTACAGTAAAAACTGTTTATGAAGACGGACGTCAAGAAACGAAATATTCCAATGGACGATTAAGAGTTAAAGATAACGAAGGGAATTTATTAGTTGATTCTATTTCTTGATACTTTATGGCTCGTTTGAGGGAATTCCACCTCATCACAATTCTTATAGAAATCAAGCTGTGGAAAATGTAGTGGCCTGCAAAACAAAAAAGAAATGATGTAAAATATTTTCTGTTTCCACACTTTCTGTTATAGCATCAGGTGCCTTTTTAGAAATTTTTAAACGTAGCACAAGGATTTTTTACTGTTTGTTAGCTCTTTTGTGAAGGTCCACCACAACTTGTTCAAAGTCTGCAGTAAAGACACTAGAACGCGACGTTGTTTTAGCGTCTTTACTTCGGACTTTTAACAGGTTTTTGCCCACTGAGACTCTTTTATTGTAAATACCGGTATATACCGTCACAAAAGAGTGCGTGTGATGTCAATTTCTACCAATAAATATTATTTTTTGGCTTACGCGCGAAAATTTCCGCCCAAAGGAAATCAACCTTTAGAATGGCGCATCCATAATCATAAGAGATGGGAGGTATTTGATAGAGGATCGATTCAGTGGTCGATTCATCACTGTGCAGGAATATTATTGGTCGATTCATCACTGTGCAGGAATATTATTGGTCGATTCATTACTGTGCAGGAATATTACTTGAGCATAGTTTCAGGCTATAATTTAAACTCTAAAGAAATGTTTTCCTCCGCAATAACTACTTATTGTGAACACATTGGTTTCCCCATTCCCCGTAATTACGTTGTTAGCACGTCCACGTCATAACGCGTAAATTATATTCAACGCAAAAATAATAGATTCAATCTCGTTTACCAGGGTTTCTTGTTTCTGGGAACAAAGCTGTAAAGCTGTAATTTGGCAAAAATCCTCTTCACGGAATGTGAAAATGTATCAACATCTCCAACTGACAAGTACGAAATAGAATTATAGCATGGTCTTAGGGCGTAATATATCCATTGTCTAAAAACCCACCCAATTAGTAATTTATAATTTTACGTCATTGTAGATATGTTAATAAAAGAATTATAGAATTATATGTATACTTCGTTTTTTCTTCGAGAAGTTGCCCCGCAAGTGAAACTTTTTCAGAAACGTACTTCCGCGAGAGCAAACTTTATATGATCAGTTATAACATATCTATGGTTATAAAGAAAAACAAGTGGTATTACGAGATATGAGTTCACAAAGTTACGAGATATTATGAGTTCACGAAGTTCTAGGAGACACTTATAAGGTACCAAAAATGGTATTACGAGATATTATGAGTTCACGAGGTTCTAGGAGACACTTTTAAATAAATAAATGCAACCCATCGTAGAGCCCTGTGTGCCAAAGTAAACAAATTATCCCTTCCTCTGAATGTGTTGTTAAGGGAAACGAACTCTACATCGATCCATATTAGAAATATTCACTACTTGTTATTAAAGATTATAAGGCATTGAATCTGCTAAGCCCAGAGTTAACATGGAACACCTATGATGAATGGAACTCTGGGTACATCTTAAAGCGAGTATGTTCTCTTAAAGGTACATAATCACCTTTTTTGGTCAAACTTTCAATTTCTATGTCAAATAGATAAGTGACACACACTGAACATACTCAGAAAATTTCAGAG
The DNA here is from genome assembly GCA_032360805.1 of Neoturris breviconis. Lineage (NCBI taxonomy): Eukaryota > Metazoa > Cnidaria > Hydrozoa > Anthoathecata > Pandeidae > Neoturris > Neoturris breviconis. Next base: position 19,650 of record JAULBZ010002101.1, read on the forward strand.
TCTAAAAATGTCAAGAAGTGGCAAAACAAG
>JAULBZ010002103.1:0-19678 GCA_032360805.1 Neoturris breviconis
CACCTGTGGAAGAGTGTTTTTTGAGTATAGTGTTTAGCTTAAAAGCCGAACACTATACTCAAAAAACACTCCTCCATTGGGTATTAAAATATAAAACCTTATTTCATTTTTACGATTCTATAGGTTTATATGTGACAGGAGTTAATTTTTCAATAGGAGCATGGCCGCACCAATCTACATTGTTCTCAATTGTCATAGTTTTATCATTTAACATTTCAACGCGATTAAGGTAAATTGAATCATTTCTTAGTTCTTCTACGGTAACATCTAATTCTACTGACTCAGCATATGGATCTGGATTATGATAATCATCACCAGGGTATGTCACCTAAACAAAAACTAAATTTTACAAAGTGAGTATGCACTCTGCAGGCAAACGTCAGTTTAACGTTGAAACAATCCAGTGGGCAAAAACTTGCTCAAAGTCCGCAGCAAAGACGCTAGAACAACGTTTTTAACGTTGCTGTAGTGTCTTTACTGCGGACTTTAAACAAGTTTTTGTCCACTACCAATCTTGGGAATATGGTTTATCTTCTATTAAAAAAGTAATACGTTGGTTGTTAGGCCTAAATTTTGTGATTTTAACAGTTTTGTTAATCTAGCATTTTGGTATATAATTTTTGAACTTTTGCAGCACCTGTTTTGGTCCTGATGACGTCATCATAAGTATTGACGTCATCAAAAAAATAATTATTCCGAAGATTTATTATTGTGTTGAACTAACTTTCGGGAAAGTTTCAATACTATAGCATGTTCCCATCAAAAGTTATAAAGGGAGGGCACACAGTGTCCCCCATACATTCCGAACCCTCAAAAGCTCATACTGAATAGGGTTAAGGGAAGCATGCAATACAGTAATAGCCTATCCAAACTTTGTTTAGCGGTCTAAAAATCATTCGTAATTAGAAAATATAAAGAAAAAAACCCGATTATTCTAAATAAATTTTATTTTCACTTTTCCTCTTTCATCTCAGGTTTTAACCAGTACTGTTGTAGGATACTTACATTCTGCATGAAATGATGACGTGTGACTTTTATTTATTACATTTTTGGTTAAAATAGAGACTGGGTTGGTGACCAAGTATAAAGTTAAACTGATAAGTAATTCGCAAGTTTTCAGGGTGTGGTTCATTGTACGTCCCCTCCCCCTCCTAAAAGCCTAGGGCTTCTGGTTAAGATAAATCAGGTGTTTTCTCTATATAAATTCATACAAATATATAAAAACAATATGAGCCAAACACTAGAGGTGCTTATAATATACAAGTTTCATACACTTTTACTATAATCACCATAGTAACATAACACATTTATCCAAGGTGTTAAAAATACTCATTTATATACTAAAATAACTTATTATTACCATGGAGATGTTATTACTTATAATCTTATAGCACATGTGTGTATTATATTCTTCGCGCATTGATGTTTCTATATTTAAACTGCTCAAGAAGAGTGATGGTCTACTGTATCAAGCTATGAAAGGTATTCTTATAGATAGTGGTAAATACCCATCAACTTACATTCCACATTCACTTATTAGGTTATCCCCTATTTACCGTAATGTACGCCTATAAGAAGTTAGGGTTTTAGAGCACCCAGCCTGCAAAAACCTGTTCAAAGTCAGAAAAATAACGTTGGAACATTTTTTAATGGGCGGATAGTAATAGTGGACCTAGTGATAGTGTTTTGTGACTACACCATTTTATAAGCATCTTAGTGGGCAAAAACCTGTTCAAAGTCCGCAGTAGACGCTAGAAAAACGTCATTCGACGCTGTTCTATCATCTTTACTGCGGACTTTAAACAAGTTTTTGCTCACTGAAATATCACTAATAAGCACAAAAATATTTTTTTATATGGAGTTTCATTTCGACCGCAATAAGATTTTTATCATTTTCGTCTCTGGTCATGCTAAAGGCCAAATGAAACTCATTTCAAAATAACCGAAATGAAATTTCATCTCGGGGGTCGATTTATCATGTAAACAGAAATCACCCGAATCTCTAATTAAGATTATGCTAAGCAAATTGCCCACCTAAAATCTATAGGTCGTAAAACAAAAGACCAGAAAAGGAATATACCTACACGATTTAATGGGTTATCCACTGTGGGGAAGTGAATTTTGAGCCCAGCTGCAAGCTACAAAACTTGAAGTTATGTTCAAAAATCCACCCTCCACAGAGATTATTTACTCTTATTTCGAACACTGTAAACTATTTTTTTAGATAAATATTTCAACGCCCATATATTTCTTGGATGTGTTATTTCGATGCTTGTCGTACTTATGCTCATCTATTACTGCGCACACAAGTATCTGAAACATGGAAATACAAAACAATCAGATGCGGATTCAAGTGATGAAGAATACAATCCTCCTTTTCTCAAAATTAACAAAATAGAAAACATTGGAGAAAAAGAAGAGTCTGTTATTTTTATTAATTTTCTGAGAACATTAGAAGGTATTAAAAATCATGGAAATGCGAATGATTCGGATAACAATAGTGGGGAACAAAAAGAAGGTGATTGCAGTGACAACAAAACTTCCAAAAAAGCGTTACTACCTATTAAAGTTCAACCAAAGAATATTCCTTTAATGGAAAGTGCATTCCAAACAACCATGGTCCTTACATTAACATACGCAGAAGATAAAAGTAGATTGACAGTGACTGTTACTGCTATTAAAAACTTAGTAGATCTAACTCATGGTGGCCCAGAAAAAATAAAACTTGCTGCAAAACTTTATAGCGAAAAATCAAAGAAAAAATATAAGAAAACATCGACTACATCATATTTCAATGTAACAGCTTCGCTACCATCTCCATTTAACTTTCATAATATTAGCGAGGAAATTTTACAAACATTGACCTTAAGAATTAGTATGTATGGTTCAAGAGGCAAATTATTATCCTCAAAACAACAGTTATTAGGTGGAATATTTATACGAATGAGTCACTTAAAGTTGCATGAGAAAGAAGCGGAGGTTACACGAGCTGTGCTACCATTTGCAGTAGAATTTAAATAACATGTAAAGTTTGATTTCCAAGAGGGTTGTGACGCCAATCTCTTCCAATGGAATGTGGTTTTTGGCATTCGCTACAAATTTTTCGCCTCGTGGAAATCCACCTTAGCTGAAAATAGCTGAAAATATTCTGAAAAATCTCTCCTTCTCTCCTTCATAACTTGTTGTTACTTTGTTTCAAGAGTTCTAAACGAATGGCTTATACGAGTATAATTTTTTTAGGAGTTCTCCTAATTTATCTTGGATCATTTTTTACCTAACTTTTCCGACCTAACTTTTTGGAAATTTTTAGCGTTACAGCATTGTTCTATCAAAAGTTATCGAAGGAGCCGTACAACCTCATTCACAGGGCTTTCTCACTCTAGTTTAGTACAGAAGAAAAGATGATGATTTTCGTCTAGCTTGTGTGGGCGTAGATAAAGTCGTATTTGCTTTATTAAAAAAACTGGTTTTCAGATTTATCTCCGAAACTAGGTTTATCTCCAAAAATCCATAGAACTAATGAATACCCAGCGTAACGTCATATCTGTAGAAATACTAAGTTTAACACAGAATCCACAGAAAAACTAAGCTCCAAGGCTGAATAGCCAGAATGAGTTTCTTTCAATAACGTGACAATCGTGTTCCATAAACTTTGTCCTTAACTGACAATTATGATTTCGATCTGAAGTTATGCTCAAAAATTCCACTCCTTTGCTGTGATTTTGTCCTTAACTCACAATTATGACTTCGATTTAAAGCCTGAAGTTATGCTCAAAAATTCCACTCCTCTGCAGTAATTATTTGATCTTATTTAAAAACACTGTGTAATTAAATCCCAATGAATTCATACTATACATTCAGCGTTTGAAATAAGAACAAAATAATCACTGTAAAAAACCCTCCTCCACATTCATTTCGATCAATGCCATTTACAAAAACACATCCATTCTACTAACCAGTATTCTGAGGCAACCTTTACATGGTCCATGTAAAGGCTGTCTAAGAAATTAGTTGGATTATATTCGACAAACAATGTACGTTCTACAGGAAATCACCTGTGGAGAAGTGTTTCTTGAGCATAGTTTTCTGTTGTCCAGCTGACAATACTAAAAAAACACTCTCAAGGTCCTCCATAGGTGATGTGGTCCTTCATAGGTGATGTGCTATATTTATTTTGAGGCTTGTGAATGTCAATAAAGAGTGAATTATCCTTTTGTGATACAGTGTTTTATCAATGAGAATAAATTACATACCAGATATCCATCACGTAACGATACTTTAAATGGACACCAAGTTTCTAAACCATACATTTCTCGTTTCTCAGTAAATGATCGCAATTCGTCAAATGTTTTATGACTAAAGAACAAGATTTAACAGTGGTCAAAATAAGAGTTAATAAGCACTGTGGAGGAAGATGGATTTGTGAGCTTAGCTTCAAGATTCATAAACAAATAAATTACAAGATCAATGTAAGCCTAAAGATAACGGTTAAACATCGCCCGTGGAGGAGTGTTTTTAGAGTATAGTGTTCACGCTATACTCAAAAAACACTCCTCCACAGGTGATGTCTGGAAGTTATATTCAGGCTTGAGAATAGTATCAAGCCAATGATTTTATGTCTTCTCACCAAATAAATTGCAAGTTCATTTACACCACTCTCTCTTTTTTCCCTCCGAACTAATCATCAGCTTTTCTTTTTGTATTAGTTTGATATTGATTACTTTAAATTCTGAGAGAACTATTTACACCTTGGTGGTTTTTAAAAAGGTCAGCGCTAAATTAGGCCAGCGCAGTAAAGGTAAACAAGCTAAATTGGTAAATCAATGTTAGCATGCTGTTGATTTGTTTCTACCTTAGAGAAAGACGAAGTTATTCTCTATGTGAATATCATAAAAGCAAATATTAGTGGTCAAAAAAAGAGTAAATAATCACTGTGTCAGAAAGTTTTTGAGCATAGCTCCATATAAACCCTGAAGCTATGCTCAAAAATCCCTCCTTCACAGTTATTGTTTGCTATTAGTTCGAACACTGACTTTTCTATATCAGTGGGCAAAAACTTGTTCAAATTCATTATTCTAGCATCTTTACCACTCTCAACAAGTTTTTGCCCACTGGCATACCTTTGCAGATGATCGTTCTCACAAATCTGAGGAAATTTGGATACCTTTGCAGACGATCATTCTCATAAATCTGAGGAAATTGTAAAATAATTTTTTTCTTCATGTGAAGTCTCAAAAAATCAAAAGGTGATAGCCAATCAGAATGAACAGTTTCAGCATTATCTTCTGATTGGTTAAGGGCATTATCAATGAAACATATATAAAACATTGTGTTGAAACGATTCTTGCGAAAAGTTGGTGTAAGCCATGTTGACCAATCATATAATGCTGAGATATCAGGAACATAATCAGAACACCTATAGAACACACAGTAAACGTAAGTTTGTACATAATTCTTTTGCTAGGCCCAAATATCCATCCTCCGTAGTGATTATTTATTCTTATTTCGACTATTGAACTTGTAAATGGAACACCAATCACAGTGCTTGAAATAAGAATAAATAATCATTGCGATGGAATTACATTTTGAGCATAACTTTGGAGTTTGCAGTCTCAAGCTATGCACTAATATCTCTTCTATGCTTAGTTGTTCTTGTTTAGAGTATTGCAATTTGATCTCGTTAAATAACAACTGTTTTAAAAATCTCATATCACATTCACATTGTATGATTAGTCAACACAGCTTCTATCACCATCTTGATTTACCTGGACAAACGTTGCATTTCATATAATTGAGGAGGAGGAGAGTTTAAAGGAATATCTGATGTGTTGAACCAAACAGTGTCAGTAACTTCATCACCACAGTCTTTGCCGTGTATGGGTATATCATCAATAAAACAAATGTAAAACAGTGTATCAAATCTTTTACTATTTGGAAAAGTTGGTGTCAGCCATGTTGACCAATCAAATAGTGAAGAAATATTTGGTGAGATATTCATATGCCTGTAAGTAACAATCAAGCCTGAATATAACTGCTGCACATGACCTGTTGAGAAGCTTTAAAGCTGAAAACTGTGCTAAGAAACAATCCTCCACAGATGATGTCCGGCAGATATATACAGGGTTGACAATAACAAATGAACTAGAGAAGAACTTGATACTTGTTCAAAGTCCACAGTAAAGGTGTTATAACACCATTGTTCTAGCGTCTTTACTGCAGACTTGGAACTAGTTTTTCTCCTGTGGCTAATTCTAGAGGGAGGAAAGGGGGAGGGTTAATTCCTGTTTTGGCAAAAAACATCACCCATTTCCATTTATTAGGCACGTGTTTTATAAGGGTTTGACCCAAAAACTTTTAAGAATTTTCAGATTTTATGCAGACTCCCCTTAAATGAACAATCGAAATAAGCGAGTATATCTGTGAAGAAAGGTGATACGCAGTCGTTGAAATAATCACAATGGAGAAGGGAGTTTTGAGCATAACTTCAGGTTATTTTCTCTTTCATCAGATCGTTGACTCGGTACTATTCCCCACAAATGTACAGCTTGTTTCAAATCCTTCAAGTTTTGGAAGCACAACAAGAAAATAACATTATGGTATACAGATGATACAAAAATAACCATATGGGACCATTACAAAAATACTACCTAAACAGCTCCAAGAAATATTTAGCATCTTCATTTATTTTGTCTCGCCATCCTTTCAATGTGTCATATTTGCCTCCTATATTTAGGTTTGGATCATCAAGAACTGTACATTTTCCTTGTTTATCTCTCACTAATAGAATACCAGATTCTTCAAATGTTTCTCTTAAAGCACATATTCGAAATGCAACTTCCGGTGCAAGGCTACCATCTTTAATATTACTGTTATAAAGAAATGGTTTCTTCACGCTTGGTAAGTTTAATAAATTGGATATTCGTTTGGAAGGATCATAGTTATTCTTTTTAAAAACATGATTCCATTCATCCGTAAAATCAAATGATGATGAAACACCACCAGGAAAGACATATGCATTAGGCTAAAATTAATGAAAGGTACGTTATTGAAAGTAGTACTGAGTGAAATTTAAACCTAGCAAATAAATATTAATTAAATACACACACTACTCTTATGCCTAATTGTATGGGTTAGGGGTATAAAACCTGTGGCTAAGAAATCTATGCACTAAATAAAAATAGAGAATATGCCCAAGTTATGGTCTAATAATATTGGAATATATATTTTTAATATTTCAAATTAAATTTTTAAATTAAATTTAGAATTGTATAGGCTACATATGTAGGCTACGTGTATACAGGAAATGTATATCTGTAGGTTATATACATAGGCTATACACAACACATACATACTATATATGCTTTACTATACTATGTTTTTAGTAATAGTAGAAATCATGTATATTTTATTTACAAGTTAACACTTAAAATATCTGTAGGTGGTTTTTATCATCTGTTATTAAAATTGATCAAAGGTACGGTATTGAAATTAGCCCACCAAACAAAGCTAAAGTTAAACCTAAGCAAATAAATATGATTTGCATACACAACTTATACAATGTTTGAAATATGTCTTCTTTAATAATGCGGTAACGTTTCAGGTCAAATAAACAATTAGAATACCTTTTTTAAGGTAAAATTATGTCAAGTCACTGTGGAGGAGAGTAGTAAAATTTTACTTCAATGATAAACACCCAAATTATAAAATGGCTTTTACTGATATTATTAAAACTAAAAATAAAGAAGCACCAGAGAATAGGACAATGTAACAGAAGAATAAATTTTCTTTCTTATTTATTAACATAGTATAATAATATCTTTTCATAAAATATACTTTTATTAAAAAAAATCTGTTGAATTGTGTATTGTAATTAAATTTTATAATCAAATTGCGACTTTTTGTATCGCTATTAAAATCAACTTGTACTCATGGAGTATATAATTATGTTTTACGACCAAAGTGAGTAGCATTAATATTTATTTCAAAATGGAGACATCAATACGTAAAATTCCTTTGAAAAAAATGGTCCAATCCCCATAGAAAATTGAAATGACAAAAGATATTTCAAGTTCCCACTTTTCCCTTATCATTTGGGTATGATATTTAGGTGGATATGGTCAAAACCTGATACTCGGTCCCGAATTGATGAAATTGAAAAATATTTAACCAGTGCCCTCGTAATGTTGCCTAGAATGCCATAACCAAATTTCAGGACGTTACCACGCCTATTCAGTCCAATAGATGCAATTTGGACCCTGAAAACTTGGGATCGAGTGGACGAAATTGAAAAATTGAATAATGTAACAGAAGAATACATTTCCTTAAAAATATTCCTTCCTTTATTAAAATAATAAAATTATTTTATTTCAAATTCAGCAAGGAATTAATTAAATATATACTCCTTAACTTAACTTTACATGTGCAAGAAAATTATTTATAAAATCTTAAATCCCAAGTTGTGTTTTACCATGTTTTTAATGTTTTTAAGGTTTAAACTTTCTTAGAGTTATCTCATATCATTGATATTTTATATCTATAAACTTGAGGAAGAAGCTTCCCAAAATACAAAATGGATGCCAATAAAGAACCATAGTTAAAGTCTCCCCTTATCACTTGGGTATGAGATTGGCTTGAATCTGGTCAAATTCATAGAAAACTAAAATGTCAAAAAAAAAAATTAAGTCTCCACTTACTTCTCCCCTTATATTTGGGTACAATATTTGCTTGAATATAGTCAAATCCTCATAGAAATCAAATTTTTAAAACTTTCTAAGTCTTTTAAATCTTTGTTTTGCCGATACTCGGTCCCAAGTCAATGAAATTGAAAAAACTTTTGCCAGCGCTCTCGCAATATTGCCTAGAATGTCATTACCAAATTTCAAGATAGTACTGTGTCGTTTCGGTCCATTGGACCATGAACGCAATTTTCCCAAAACTCGGAACTGAGCAAATGAATTTTGGTGATTTGGTGAGGTCCTTCTAAAATATTGCCTCACATACTGGTACCAAATTTCAATATGGTAGCACTTCGAGAACATAGTTGTCTATTAACCCTCATAGAACTGCGCTTTTTTTGAAGCTGAAAAAACTGGGGGAGCCTCCCCCTCCCGTGATAACTTTTGAACGGATAAAAATTGGCACGATTATAGTCTATCACCAAAGGAACAATATGATATAATAAAATCGAGGAAATCAGGATGGTCATGTGATAAAAATTGTCCAAATGATTTCCATCACCATAAGTAGTAAGTGGACAAAATTTCCTGTTCCAATTTCATTTCATAAATTCGTGTGAAGGAAAATTAAACTTTATGCTTTAGGAGATCTCAGCTTCCTCGTTAGATATCAGGTTAGAAATAAAATTTTATGAGTCACCAAGTCACCAAGTTTCAACTTACTAGCGTTAGCAAAAGAAAAGTTAGGTGTAGGAAGGGGGGGGGGATCTGCCCCCAGTCGTATTAGGGTTAAGAAAAGCGGGCCGATGCCACCCAAAAGTGATAGTAATAGCCCATCCAAACTATGTTTAATGGGCTAAAATTGTAAAACAAAACAGTCACTCACTTTCTGCATTGCATTCTTTAAAATATATAGTATATATTTAACACACAAAAGTTAGATGAATAGATCACATGTGTTGCATTACATTTATTAAAATGTATAGTTATATTATTCAATGCAAAATAGTTAGGTGAATACTGAGAGATTAAAGTTTCTAATAATCACATACCCTTGAATAATCGCATTCCTCTAATAAGCACCTTGGAAAATATAGAAAATTATGGAAAATATTTTGTGCCAGCGTCTAATTGGTGCCCTCGGTTATTATTTTATATTATACCAATCAATTATTCAGTTTGTTTTCATTGTCATAAATCCATGGTAGCTAATTATGGTAAATAAAGTCAAGTATACCACTTCGATGAAGTGTTCCTAGAGGCCAAAAATTTGTAAAAACGCTAGAACAACATCTTGTTCAAAGTCCACAGTAGACCTGCTGGAACAACGTTGAAGACGTTGTTCTAGCATCTCTAACTGAAGAATTTGAACAAATTTTTGCCCACTAGGTTATGTCAAAAAATCATAATTGATTTGTGTATTTAGTATGAAGTAAGCCGTAAACGAAACAAGTTCTTACCATAAAACTACTTTTTGGGCTCCTTTTAAGCATTAAAACTTTATAAGCATTTTGACTTGAACGAGCAGCTACGATTAAAGTTGCAGCATCACGCCATTTTTTTACAATATTTGACTTACTCATCTAAAAATTTTCACAGCAGTCAAAATAACTGCGGAGGAGGGATTTTTGAACATATCAATCCTCCACAGTGATTATTCATTATTTCCACCCTTGATTTATCTGAAAAATAGAGTGTGTACACTCAACAATTAGAAAGCGGCATATGGAAACATCTTGTCATGTTGCTCTTATAGTTTTACTTATTATGCTATGAATTACCTTAAAGAAAGAGGAAATCCTGCTGAAAGAGACTGCTACAATTATCAATTAAATTTCTGATTATATAATTTTGATATAATACTTTTTTTTCAAACTTAAGAAATTGTTCAGTTGTGATTTTCCACGATAACATTTTGTAGCAAAGTATATAGCGAAAGTATATCACAAATTACTTTGAACCTGACACTTCTTCATAGGTGATGGTCCAGCAGTTATTTTTAGGCTGGAATGTAAATATAATATTTGGTAAAATGGTTTGGTTTCATAGGTATCATGTCTGAATATAACTGCCAAGCATCGCCTGTGGAGGACTGTTTTTTGAGTTTTTTGAGTATACAGAAGTGTTCAGCTTAGGCTTGGGTACTATTTGAGACCAGAACAAAATCAAAGGCAAGGTATTGAAAGTAGCTCACCAAACCAAGTGAAAATTAAGACTAAAGCACATAAAACATGCTTTACATACACACATTATACAGTGTTCTTTATCAAGGTAAAATTATATCAAATCACTGTAGATGAGAATAGTGAAATTTCATATCATAGCCTGAATAAAATGCTCAAAAATCATTCCTCCCCAGTGGCTATAAATTGCATACAAACATTATACATCATAGCATTATGTAAAATTAAAATAGAGAATACATCTATGTTATAGTATATATATGCATGTATGTAATAGTACATAAGCAAAATAGAAACCATGCATTTAATTTAAACATCTTTCTCTGTTGAATTATGTATTGCCATTATATTCATAATTTGCATTGGGAATAATTAATAATGTTATAAAAATCAGCATACACTCTAGTAATTAAATATTTTATGGCCCTAAAGTTAAAGTGACACATTAATACGTATTAATATTTATCTTCCTAAAATCAAAATAAAGATATAAAAAATGTCTGTCAAAAAAAATTCTAAGTTTCCACTTCTCCCTTATCATGTTATTTGAGTGATTGTGGTTAAAACCTCATAAAATTCAATTGGTCGAAAGATTTTTGGTCCCAAATTGACGGAATTGAAAGAAATTTGGTACTCAGGACTGAGTGGATGAAATCGAAATATCTTTGACGAGCCCTTCTAGAATATCTTACCAAATTTTGGTACCAAATTTCAAAATATGTTAGCACTTTGGGAAGATGATCCATTGACAAAAGCGGGCCGCCGCTGCAAATAAGTGATAGTAATAGCTCATCCAAACTTTGTTTGGTAGGCTAAAAATATATATCTTTCAAATTTTGAGGATCCTCAGAATCCTGAGGATGAATAATTCAAAAACATGAAGTTAAAATTTATCTAAAAAATCAGGTTATTTTGATAGTCCTCACAACTTATAGATACATTTTCTTTGAAATACACACCCTAAGGAACAGTGAATTTCAAGAAAACACGAGGATATCCTCAGGATACAAATGAAAAATTGGTCTTTACTAAAAAATAATGTGAAGGGATTTTTGAGCATAGCTTCAATATATATATGTATTTATTTTTTCTTATTTTGAGCACAGATGCATTAAAATTTTGAAAAATAAAAAGGCTAATCTTCTGTTCTGTCAAATCATATTTGAATAAGGAAGAAAACAAGTCAATACAAACTCAAACATCATCTACAAGTTCATAATGACATATACACTACACAACATTTATTATTCAAAAAATATCTATACACAATTATTCTAAATAATTAGCTATTGTCAGTCTGTTCTAGTTTCGCTTTTTCCTCAGCTTGCTTCTTTAAATTATCTCGATGTTTGTCTCTCATTCTACGGTAGTAATCTTGTACCTCACATTCTTCCCACTCATGTTTTAAATCTTTACACTCCCATGGTACATAATGCGTATCAAATCGACATTTCATTAATGGTACATACAAATGAGCACAGTAATCACGAAATCGCAATGGAACTTTAGCATCCATCATCTCCTTTTGTGTTGCAATCATCACACGTGGTGGTTCATCTGGGAGAAAACTGGGTGGATTTTTCACCAACCCAGACATGGTCTTAATTAGATCTAAAAATAAGAATAGTTTTTAAAACATTACCAGCTCAAAATAGAAAAAGTGTGTTACTTCTACAGTTGTCAAAATAAGAGTACATAATCACTGTGGAGGAGAGAATTTTGAGCATAGTGGTTACAGTTTACTCTTCAACCACTGTTTTTTCAACTATTGGTCAACTATCACAGAAGGGCAAATAATCATTATGGAGGAGAGATCATTGAGCATAGCCTTAGATCACTAAGTCTGAAGTTATGCTAAAGAAAATCTCTCCTCCACAGTAATTATCCACCTACCATATGCTGGCCTTTTCAGCATAAAAATTGAATATTGAGGACAACAAATAAACATTTGAATTAAGGAGCATCTATAAAGTATGTACGCTCCAAATTCGTCCTCCGGTACACTTTTAAATAATAGAACGCCGTCAATTAAACAATAGATGCTTTTAACATGACTCCCTGCCTATCCAGAGAAAACACGGAAAACAATAACAATAATGAAAATACCCTCCATACTGCACAAAAAGTTACAGTTACTATTATTTGCTGGACCAGAAATAGAATTTTAATTAATAGCCTGAAATCATTAGTCTCTGTACTCAAAAGATTAAAGACAAATTAACCACACTTAACACATTGCAGCTTCAAAATGAAGGTAGAGGTCATTGATTTATGCATTCATTCATTCTGTATAGCGGAAGGATGGGATCAAAAACATTTTAAATGGAAGGCACTTCCAGTCTACTCCCATCATGCATATAAAAACTATAATATTCATTTTGTCACAAATTTAGAAAAAAGCTGACAGTAAACATTTTTAACACAAAAACAAAATAAAATCTCTTATATACATATGTAAATAATACGAGGATCATGCAGTGTTTAAAATAAGAACAAATAATCACTGCGGAGGAGTGATTTTTGAGCATACCTTCAGGCTTTGTAGCCACCCTCTGCTACAGTGATTATTTGTTCTAATTTCAAACACTGTCATGGATAATTTATTTCCAGCACTGTCTTTATATGGGTGATTTAGTGGCTTGTTCAAAGTCCGCAGTTAGAGCAATGTCTTTGATGTTGCTCTAGCATCTTTACTTCTGACTTTAAACAAGTCAGTAAAATTTCAAAGAAAGTCCTAATATTATTTTATGAAAATTTTTGCAGGTTAAATTCTTTCCTGCTAGTCATAGCCTCCTAAAATTTGAATATTTATTGCATAAATTCTCCCTTAATACTTGTGATTAAGGGGGTCATAGCCTCCTGAAATTTGAATATTTATTGCATAAATTCTCCTGTAATACTTGTGATTTAAAGGGGGTTACATTACCACAATATGTGGAAAGTATCTTTAATGTGTTTCTTGATTCTACCCCCCAAAATATAAAAAAGGAGTAAAGAATGACTGACGAAATATTGCAAATACAGGTGGCAGGCAGGATAGAGTTAATCAAAGTGGGAAAATACTTGTTCAAAATCTGCAGTAAAGACACTAGTGATTTTTGAGCATAGTTCTGGCTCAAACAATCCCTCCTCCACAGTGATTATTTGGTTTTATTCCAACTATTGGTTTCTTCATTGTAAGGAATTATGTTAGTTGCAAGATTCTTGGTTCGGTATTCTTCTCTGTAGATGTTAAAGGGCATCCAAAATGTGTAACCCAGGGCCGTCATTCTGGAATGCAAGCAAATCAAATAAGCCTTTTTGCCTCGTAAACGAAAGCAGTAACCACGATTTTGGAAGGGAGCTAATGCAATTACGCTGTTTGGGCTGCATTAAATCATTTTAAAACTTCATAGTTTGAAAAGGTTAGATTTTAAAAAATTCTTTCACTATACATTTTCCCAATCCTGGGTGACAGGATTACCTGAGTTCATATGGCTTTTAAATTAAGAAAAAACACTTAAAGATGAATCACATCGAAACCTCTAAACTCCATGAAATGAATGACTTTTAATTTAGATAGATTGACGAATCAATAATATTTTCGATATTTAATGTAAAAACTAAATAAATATGTAAAAGCCTTTCTTTCTATCCCCTCTCAAATATTTACAAAAATAACACGTTAAACAAAGACTAAAACCAGACTGTTTAAAATAGCGAAGTGGGTAAAAACGTGTTCAAAGTCCACAGTAAAGATGCAATAATGTCATACAGTGTTGTTCTAGTGTCTTTGCTGCTGACTTTAAACAAGTTTTTTCCCACTGGGAGCATTCTTTGTAAAGTGAAACATATAAGATAACTATAGAAAATAGCTGTTATGCTCAAAATGCATTCCTATACATAGCTTGGCAATTTTTATCTCAATTAAAAGTACTGAATCAGTGTTTAAAATAAGTATATAATATATACAGTGGTCGAAATACATTATCACTAAGGAGGAGGGATTTTTGAGCATAACTTGAGGTTATGTAGCCTGGAGCAATGCTCAAAATTTTCTTCCTCACAGTGATTATTTACTCAGTGATGCTTGAAGAAACCAATAAAATACAAGATTATGGAATTTGAAACCATTTCACATATCAGTGGCTACAGTACTTGAAATAAAGAGCTAATAGTCACTGTGGAGGAGGGATTTTTGAGCATTTTATTTCTGACAATGCGCTAACCACTTTTGGGCATATCCAAGCAAAACATTAAATGTTCTAATTTAAGTTAAAATATCACCCAGTCATTAAAGTTTTCAATTTGGCATGTTACAGTCAATTAAAATAACATCATTTTGCGGTATTGTCAGTACTTAAAGCCATATTTCAAACTAATTCTGAGTAATTTGGGCACCTGGTCAGGTCCTGAATATATTATAAATTAGTCCAAACACTGACATCAGAATCAGCATACGATATAAGAGCAAATAATCACTGTAGAGGAGTGATTTATGAGCATTGTTTCAGCCTCAAACAGTGATTATTTACGCTTATCTCAAACACTGGGAATGTTTTTAAGATTGATTTCCACTAAGTAAAAAATTTACTGTGAAAGCCAAAAGAAGCTATTCCATTGGTAGAAATATTGACTTCCATCATTGGAACGTCTTCTTTTGGCTTTTACAGCAAATTTTCACCAAATAGAAATCAACCGTTACACGTTTTTAAATAAAACAATTAATCTTTAGCATCTCCTATACCATCGGGATTAATAGCAAACATTGCCTCCGATTCAGGTAAACAAGGAGAATCATATATTTTACATATTCTTGTTTCACCACGACCCTTTCTTAAATACAATCGTGTTGTGGAAGCATGAGCCATAATATTACCGCCAATTGGTTTCTTTGGATCTGCTTGAAACATAGATGCTCCATCTACTTGTGCAACAACTTGATTGGTTATCACAACTGCAACACCATATTCATCAGCAAGACGAAGTAACGTTCTTAAAAATCTTGCTAAGTGCATTTGACGTGCTGCGAGTTCACCTCTACCTGAATAATCCGTGCGATATAAAGCAGTAGCACTATCTACAATAAGTAAAGCGTAACGAGATTCCGACATCATTGCTGAAGCGTGAATAAGCAACTGTGTTTGGTGATCAGAATTAAAAGCTCTTGCATATGCAACATTATCAAGAACTTCTTGTCCATTGAGACCGTATCTTTCCGCAACAGCTAACAAACGCTCAGGTCGAAATGTCCCTTCTGTATCAACATACATCGCTTTACCCTCTGCCCCACCACAATCTACTGGTAATTGACAGGTTACGCATAATTGGTGACATATTTGCGTTTTACCAGTTCTAAATTCACCAAATATCTCTGTTATAGATCCAGTTTCTATTCCACCTTGCAATAATTTATCAAGTTCTTTAGAACCAGATGTCACTTGAATTATTTCAGAACGTTTTTGATGGAACTCTGTTGCCGTAGTAAATCCCATTGGAACTAATTTCACAACTTCGGTTAATATTTTATCTGCTTTGGCTTCACTTATGCCTTTAATAGCTAACAATGCTTTTTTCGGTGTGTAAGCCAAAGATTCAACGGTGTAGAAGCCAGCTTCAGATAATTTTTTAATATCTGTAGCGCTAATACCGTGCTGCTCTAGTTTGTTGACAAGTATTGGCCCTCCATCTTCCACGTCATCTTCTTCTTCTCTTTGTGCTTGCATAGATGCTGCCATTATTTAAAATTTTTACTATAAATAATAACATACATTAGAAGTGAAATGATTATATTTTTTCAATAATATTTTCATACGACATTTACACATTCGTTTCTATGGCTTTGAACAATCATTGCTGTCATGAATGAATTCAAAACTGTCTTTGAAGCAAAGATGACTACAAACGATTTGGGAATTTTTTAATATGGACAAATTGGCTGTTCCAAAGTATTGAACTCTTAAATGTATTTATTGTTCTAACCATGAGAATATGAGAATTGATGGTGACACTGTTGTACCTGACTGACTGAATGACTAAACTCTGCGTTGAAAATTAGCCTGTCAATCTTTGAGCAAAAGTTAACTACTGTACCTATAGCACACAGAAACTCACATTTATGTACAAGACCTATAGAAATTGTGCATAAGTATGTATAGGCTATATAAATATACGTTATATACAAGTATGTACATAGACTATATGTATTAAATATTTAAAATAAAACTTGTTCACTTAAAATTTAAAAGTAAAGAAACACTAGACAATAAAATAATGCAATCAAAGAGTATATTTTCTTGAGTAATTCCTTTCTTTTATTATAAAACTTCCTCTATTTTATTTCCCATTTATTTCTAATTCCCACTGGGACAACCGTTGTTATAAAAAGTCATACTAATTTATTAACTCATAGTGTAAGCCTCAATATCACCTGTGGAAAACTGTTTTTAAGTACAGTTTTTAGATGGAAAGCTGAAAACTGTACTAAAAAACACTCCTCCACAGGTGATATCCGACCGTTGTATTGTGGCTTGATAGTGTAATTATGTTTTACCACCCTTAAATATATTTTTTCAAATATTGAAGAAAATGAGATACTTTAATTCGTAAAAGTTTTTAAAGTTATCCCATCACTTATTTAATTTCTCAAAAAGGCGAGGAAGAAACTTCCCCAAAATACAAAGTGGATTTCAAAAGAATTCATGGTCAAAAGTCTCATAGTAAGTTAAAAATCAAAAATATTTTATCTCCACTAGTTCTCTCATGCTTTGGTTATAAAATTTTACTGAATGTGGTCAAAACTTCAGGCAGCTGTTACTTAATTGCTTATTCATCGTCAGTCAGAGGCTATATTTGTAGTGCACCATACATTAATTATTTTACAATTAGAAAAAGTCCCTTGTTCGTCAATACTCGGTTCCCCGAGTCGACAAAATCGAAAATAAATTTGGCCAGCGGTCTCGTAATATTTCCTAGTAGAATGCCATAACCAAATTTCTGGATGGCACCACACCTTTTCAGTCCATTAAACTAAAAATGCAATTTGGACCCTTTTTGCCCCAAATTTGGGACCGAGTGGACAAAATCGAAAAAGGTTTGGAAATCTTGGTAGGTCTTTCTAAAATATCACTTCATGCGATCTTCATATATTGCTTCAAATTTGAAAATGGTAGCCCCCCCTCTTAATTTAAAACCAATTACACGAAATATCGTAGGCTATATTAATCAAATTTGGGGTTATGCACCATGTCGACCTGAATTCCGAGGCCTGGATCATACAGTGTAAAGTTGGAATACAAACATTTGTTGATGCAGAAATTAAACAACATCAAATCAATCTTGCTCAAATGTTTAAATTAAGTTTATGCTAGAAATATTTAACAAGGCAAGTAAGAGTGAACTCATGATTTGATTTACTGTTTCACATATGCTCAAGTTTTCTTGTAAATAAATTTTTGGTTTGTCTGTAGTTTGTTTGGTTTTTGTAACAAATATTTTCCAATAGAATGTAATATAATGGCTATGAAGCCTAATAACCAATTCATAATACACAATGACTTTCCATGATTTACTGTAAGGTGTCATTTCGTAATTCATGACAACATCTTATAGTAAGTGGGGTAAAACTGCCATCACTGCGGTTAAATCTTCATAGAAAAACCTCTTTACTTATGTACTACAGGGATGCCAAGTTATAAACAGCTATTGTGAAAACCTCAATTTAGTGACTTTCTTTGTTTTAGTAATAGCTTAGCCTCTTCAGGAACAATGGACTGTTAGTCTTGATAATGTAACCAAATTTCCGACAGGTGGTAAAAAAAAAATTCCCTCAATTTTGTATTTATTTTATTTTTGCTTGAAAAACGTTCTGACCAATTATTGGGACCAACATTTTTTCACCTAAAAATATATTATTTTTTTTCAGCACCTGTCATGACTTGATGATGTCGTCCTAATTAATGACGTCATCAAAAAATTGATTATGCCAAAATGTTAATTATGTGATGAACTAATATTCTGGAGAGTTTCAACACTACATACATGTAATCCTTTCAAAAGTTATGAAAACAAAGTTATCTCAGTGTTGAGGAGCCCCCAAAAGGCCCAGTATCAATAGGGTTAAGAATGTTGGAAATTGCTCTTGTTCGACGAAGAATAAAATGAGATCTAGAACAGTTGAATTCTAGATTAATTGATCTTTTGTTTGAAATACAGGTGTTCTTAATTTTTTTTTTTTTAGCCGGTGGTCTTGCAAAAATAATGGAGAGACCCATCCAATGCTTGTACTGAATGTCTATATCTATCCCAAGCCTTTCTTTGAATAAAATGTTGGTTCCAGAAAAACCGAGCTCCTGGAACCATCCGTGGGCTCTAATAAAGCTCCTTTTTGTGCGGCTAGTAGAACTCACATGCAGGCCCAGGAAACTGGAAACTGGAAAATGGAAAAGTTTACTTTGTTCTTTTCTATCATATGTGTATGATGCATAATCATGCTTGGTAATCTCCCTCCTCAAATTTTAGTATATATATAGGACATCAAAACCGGAAGTAGAAAAAAAAATCCGCCTGACTTCATGACAAAGGGGAATCTTTGTTGTTTTTGTTGTTGTTTTCTATACGAATTGACTAATTCTGAGTCTAAATATGATAAAAAAAAATTTTGGCAAAAAATAATTCTAAGCCATTATGACAAAGGGAAAGAATTTCCTTTTTTTGGTTTTCTAAGCAAATTGACTAATTTTGAGGCGAAATATGGCAAAAAAAAAAAAAAAATCAAAGGTACGGTATTGAAAGTAGCCCACCAAACCAAGTGAAAGTTAAACCTAAGCACATAAATATGAT
>JAULBZ010002104.1:0-19676 GCA_032360805.1 Neoturris breviconis
ATATGTTATGCATTATTCATTGCACGTGATGACGAGTATTTTCGTTGGCTTATCAGCGATTAGTATTTGTGCAATTTTTACTTTAAAAGAAACGAAAGGAACACATATAATGTAATATATAATGACAACGCAGTGGGCACACGATGTCGTAACAACGTCGTAACGTCGTCAAAAACTTGTTCAAAGTCTGCAGTAAAGACACTAGAACAAGGTTTTCAAAGTTGTTATATCGTCTTTACTGCGAACTTTGAGCAGGTTTTTGCAGGGTATTAGGAACAGTGCAGTAAAGACACTAACACACGTCGAACGACATTGTTCTAGTGTCTTTTATGCGGGCTTTGAATAGGTCTCCTGGAAACGCTTTTTTCTTCTATAAAAACACTAGACTATAAATTTGTTGCTTCAAATTGTTATCAGAAGATCATCTTCCGTAATATAGTAATATATTTTTTGATGGTTAAAATCTGTCTGGATATGTAAAATAAAAAAATCATTGAACCCATCTCAGAAACTTGTATAGTACCGATAAATAACAGTTCTGTCAATTTGGTTCTTCTTCTTATTTATTTATTTATTTATTTATCGTTGATCACCCAAAGCAAGGCCACAAGGCTGCAGAGAGTTATTAAGATGACGTCACAAGGGATTTTTGTTACATATGTCCCAGCCGGCAAAAACCTGTTCAAAGCCAGCAAAATAAAGTTAGAACATAGAACAACGTTGTTATTTTGCTGACTTTGAACAGGTTTTTGCCGGCTGGGGAATTGTTTGTATACACAATAATGTTCACATACATAATAAGTGGTTTTTTTATTAAACGTATTACTGTGTATGTTATGTAGCAAAAAATGATAATAGATCGAATCAATCACGTGATAGATGTTTTTATATTCGTTAAAAATAGTACGAATGATAGCAAAAGTAGTTTTATTTTATTCGTGTGTTTTAAACGGTGAAATCTTTAAATACCATGTTCGGTAAAAGCGGTTATTTTATGAGTTTCCTTGACGAGATTCCAATAGACTAAAACGTTTGTTTGATACAATGGGTAATTCGTTAAAAGCCATGCTTATTGTAAACAGGCTCTACTATAGTGAGTATCACTCATCTGTGACACTTAAGCTTGCTTTCCAATAAAAAATATTTGTTGAGCAACAGTTGTGCAACTGTTGTGCGATGTATTGGAAACTGGTGTTGTGCAACACAAAGTTTGTCGCACAACACATTTTTTTGTCGCACAACAACTGTTGCTCAACAAAATTTCTTAAATTTGATATGCTCTGCAAATCAGCATAACTTTTTGCGTTAATTAAACCTAATCTATCCTATTTCGATCCCAGCGCTTCTTCTCTCTTTTTAACTCACGTCTTTATAAATTTAGACGTCAAGAGAGAAGAAGCCCTGGGATCGAGGTTGCCTATCTTCATACCTTTCTTCTGAATTGCAAACCCGTTGGACAAGAAATTGAACGTAGATTTCGATGTACCGATTCAATTTTTCTTATGTCCCTAGATAAAAGGGACCCCATATCGCATTCCCGTATTCTAAATGGGGTCGAACTAATGCTTCGAACTAAGACTTCTTTACGACATAACCAATAATATAGATACCATCACACACATGAAAGATATCTTATAGTACGTATCAAGAAACAGTAAAGGAACAGAAGTTGTCTTTTCAAAAGTATGTATAAGAGATGATAAGCCTGGAATTGTTAACAGACTTAATACATTGAACACCGAAATAGATAAATTTTGTTCAAATAATAACATAAAAACCATCGAACATAATAACATCGATAAGACCTGTCTATCTCAAAAGAAGTTACATCTTAACAGAAAAGGTCTAGCAGGATTAGCCGTGAACGTTAAAAATTTCCTAAATGGAAATTGATATGAGCAGAATACTTGTGATAGCAATGATTATCATTATACAATTGACCCCGAAAATTGTGGTAACTTCGTTAATTTAGAACGTCTAAGTAAATTAACGCCTGAAATATCCGAAAAACCTAATTTTATCTTATATAAATATTAATTCGATTAGGAATAAGTTCCAGAATCTGTGCTTTTTATTGAACGGTAAAGATGATGTTCTTACTGTTGCAGAAACTAAACTTGACGACTTTTTTTCTATCAACCAATTTATTATGCATGGTTATCATAAACCTTTTAGACAAGATGTTTCTGATACTAATAGGGGATTATTAACCTACGTCAAGTCTGATATTCATTCACGTCAACTTAACCAGTTCAAATTTGACCAGAACATGCAAGTTATTTTTATCGAAATAAATTTGAGGAAACAAAAATGGATAGTATTTAGCGTCTATAGACACCCTAAATTAAACTATTTCTTAAGTAACTTATCTAATACTATTGATTTTTATATAGCTAATGTCGATAACATCATAATAACTGGTGATTTTCTAGAACCCTCAACACTAGTACTGATAACCTTTACGGAACAGAATGGTCTCCATAATTTCATGCGACACAAAACTTGCATGAAATCTGAAAAAGATTCTATATAGACTTTATAATATCCAACAGAAAACATTCTTTCCAATATACTGGTGTTGTAGAAACAGGGTTGAGTGATCATTATTTATTAATATATACTATGCTTAGGATAAAATATATAAGTTACCTCCACTCTCTATTCAATAGTATAGTAAGTTTATAGTAAGTTTCCTACATGAATTGGAATATTTCATTGTTAATACTTATATATCTACGTATCGCGAATTATTATTTACGGATATTTTAAATAAGTATGCCCCCTTAAAAACCAAGTTTGTAAGAACAAATAACAAGCCACATATCACCAAATCTCAGGAAGGCTGTTATGAAAAGATCAAGGTTGAAAAGGACAGCCAATAAAACAAAATGTCTTGAGGATATGGCTAGTTATAGAACTCAGCGAAACTTGGTCGTCAAAATGAATAGGCAAGTCTTACTTTGATAACATCAGCATAGACTCATCAAAAAAAGGTTGAAGATTGAATTTAAAATTCTTCTCAAACAAGACTGATGTTATGAATGATAGACTGAAAATGAAACATTATTAATCGATGAAATTAGTATCGCCAGCACATTCAACACTTATTTTAATAGAATCACTGAAGGTCTTGAGATTCAAAAAAGAGTTTTCCTTCATCACTGAGTCTGATGTAGCTAAAACCATCGGTGCTCTAAATGAATCCAAGGAAAATAGTGGTTCTACACCAATCAAAATGCTGAAACTTGCAGCTACTGAGTGTGTACCCTTTCTTACAGCTTGTTTCAATTCAGCGATTAAAAAGGCAATTTTCCCAATTAAAACTTGCTGACATCATTCCAGTCGATAAGAAAGGCAGTTCAACTGATAAAACGAATTATAGGCCCAGTAGCTTATTGCCGTCAGTCTCAAAAGTATCCGAGCGACTGATAGCAAAACAATTGTCCGACTTCCTAGATGCAAGATTGTCTAAATTCCTCTGTAGTTTTCGTAAAGGTTATAGTGCACAACATGCTCTCTTAAAAATGTTGCGGACATGCAATCCTGTATAACTAATACACCTCCACAGAACTTAGCATTACAGTTGGTAGCGTTGTTGTTAAGAGCACCGATATTGTTAAGTTATTGGGCGTACCATTGATAGTAAGTTAGCTTTCTATACCCATGTAAAAGAGCTTTGTAAAAAGGCTAATCAAAAAACCAAGGCTCTTTTAAGGAGTATCTTATCAATCTAAGGCCAACTTAATATTTAACGCATATGTGGTCTCACAATTTAATTAGTGACCCCTTTTTTAGATGTTCTGTAGCAAACAGGATCATAGTCTTATTAATAACACCTTTCGTCGTGCCCTTAGTGCCAAATCTATAATTTCTCTGCCCCATTAAATGAACTGATGAATCTATCGAACTCTGTTTCCATCCATACTAGAAATATTCGACTCATGTTGATAGAAGTTTATAAATCTCTGCATCGCCTATCTCCAAAAATAATGCAAGATATGTATGAGCCAAGAAATTCTAGATATTGCTTAAGAAACGACACTACTCTAGCTATTCCTAAATGTAGCTCTGTTTTATTCTGCTAATACCTTTGATTTTAGAGCTGTTATGGCTTGGAATCATTTACCGGCACATATAAAAGATGCCTCTTCAGTTAGTAATTTCTAGGAGTTTTCTTTTTTGTTTTTACCACATAATTTTTAATCTGTTTAGTTGGACTGAATTTAGTGTAGTTTATACTAGTATATTTACGCACTATTGTATATTATTCAACTCTAAAAAAAGAATAAATAAATAAAATAAATATGCATTTCATAATTTATAAGGATTTCTACTGTAATTTTCAACTTAAGATTGGATTTTCTCGATTTAGATTTTTAGTATATATAAATATTTAAAACCGATGCTAGACAAGTCCAAAATTGATGATATTTTACTCAGATCTGTATTTCCATCACAGAATATTTTTTTTCCAAAATGATCGTAGATAAATTTTATGAAAAATCCCAAAATTTGTAGTCATATAAGCCATTCGTTCAAAAGTTATGAAAAAAGATATGAGAGGGGAGGCTAAAATAGCCCTCCTCTTGGCCTGAATAAGGTTAAAGCATGATATATTATCTGTTCAGAACATGATGACAAAAATTATTATAGTATTTTTCTGCACGAATGTTTAAGAGGAATCTAAAAATGATGATTATTTTATTCCCAAAAAGATCAAAATTTTGCGCATTACTTTGATGACGTCATACCTAGCCACGTGACGGAAAAAAGTAATTTTTAATGCTAGTAAAGAAATGTAACTTTTTTCAACGTCCTATAAGAAACAAGTAACCAATAAGGAGATAATGGCACTAAGTTATATCACCGTGAATAGAAGCAACCTTGTTCCCAGGGCTTGTCAAGAGAGAACGAGGTTTGAAAATATTTCTACTATACTTGTGGCTTATTATGGAAAATGTAGATACTTTTCATCTGTTGATGATTAAATAAACAACAAATTATATAGCCTTATATTCCTGATTTTGAAAAGATTCTAAAGCTGAGACGGGGGTCATGCTTAGGTGATGCTTAATTATTGGCCCGATTTTGAGCCTGGGATGTTTATATAGGAGATACTTATACACTGCATGAAAAGTAAGATTTCAAGATTTTTCAGCTGGGAAATATCATATTTTCCTGGTACGAAAATTTGGAAAGTGCGACATTTTAACATTTTCCTGATATAATGAGATTTTCCAGTGAAAAGTATGGACAATGTCACATTTTAGATTTCCTAAATAGAAAATATGGAAAATGTCACATTTTCAATTTCATAAAATATCGAAAATATGATATGTTTTGAGGTTTTCTTGGTATACGTAGATTTCCTAAATAGAAAATATGAAAAATGTCTCATTTTCAATTTTCAGATTTCGCCTCCTATATTTTGAGGCTTTTTGGAGGGGTATAAATATAATATAAATAGGAAATCTGCGAATATCAGGAAAATCAAAAATGAGACATAGAATGAGACATTTTCCATATCTTCTACTTAGAACAGCAAAAAAGTAAAAAATGATTTACATAATTAATAATTTCATTTATGAAAAATTAGTCTCGCTTAATAGCCTCGCTTATTTTTTGTGTTATTTTTCAAGGTTTTAGACTGACAAAAAACAGAACCGTTTTATGTTTTCTGCTGAATCTTGTATTCTAAGCCAAAATTACCTGCAACACGGGATGATAGATTCATTTTTTGAAAGTATCATATTTTCGATATTTTATAAATTTGAAAATTTTCGAGGTTTTCTTGGTATATGTATCTGCCTCGCTTATTAGTTACCAATTTGGTATTGTCCATTGAAATCACGGAGAATTGAAAAATTGCCTCAATTATTTGCCTCGCTCATTTATATTCTTTTAAGAATATTTTTTGATAAAATTAGAACTGATTTACTTACGTGCCTCTGAATTCACTACGGTATTCCCCGTGGAGGAGTATCTTTGGAGGCTAATTTCCAAAGATGTTCCCTTCTTGCAGGGGAATGCCGACGAGAATTTAGTAGCCCATGCCTATTTATTTAAGCTTTAGTATTTTAAGCTGAAAACACCTTTGGGATTAAAGATGGGGGCTAATCCAGCTAATCCTTTATAATAATTCTCTTATATTTGCAGGTTCAATAATTAATTCCGTTATACAAACCAAACTGAAGCTGCTGTTGAGTAGTTGGTTTTCCACAATACAAAAAACAATCATACCGATGTGATGTCACCCTACAAGCACACGGTATCCTATCAACGTTGAACCAAACAACGCCGCGATGAAGGTTTGAGGTTGTTTCAACTTGGTGTGTAGGTATACAAATATATGCTAGGCTATGATTGCAATATTACTTACAAGTGTTTTAATAGTAGTTATTATAGACGCCTTTTTTTTTAAAAAAAAGAAAAGATTTTTACTGCTCGTGTTCTTGGTTTCTTTCCTTTCATATGCTAGTATCACAAAGAAGGTTATCCACAAAAAGAGGATCTATACAGTTTTACAATATTCAATATTTTCGTTTCTTTTGTTTGAAGAGAAAAAGTTAAGGTTTTTTTGCATTATTGATGGAAATTTACAACCTCGTTCCCGAGACTACTTAGAAGAAATGAGCTTTTGGAACGAGATCGGGAAGACGATAAACATGGAGCGGAAAGATAAATTACAACTATTTGACATTGTTATTGCAAGTGAAATATAGATAAAGTTCTGATTTCTAGTTTTGAATTCTAATGCTTTAAAGCTGCAAAAATATTTTAGAAAAGTTATCGCGTCTAGTTTATGAATAATTTCGTCACCAGCATTCCGCTCCACGAGGAAAAAAAAGCTAAGAGATTTCACAGGTAAAGCATAGTAGGAATGTTGAATAGTTAATGGACCGAAATATCACCGACGCTTAAACAGTGCACCACTTTATTTTAGTTTAACAGCTGTAATTTATTTTTTATTTTTTCATTCTGTGTCTCACCAAATATAAAGAAAGCTCTATGCATATATAAATACACTTATTTTAGGGGTGTTTCTAATATATTAAAAAGCAGTGTGTAGCAAAGCCATATGTGTTTGAATAAATAGGAAGATATAAATCAAGTCTCATAATAGTTAGAGACGTATCATTCTTAGGTTGAAATTCTATTCTTTAGAGGTTTCCGTACAACAGTTACGCGGTTCCGATTTCCTGAATTAATCCGACTGGTGAAACAGTTGACAAAATTGAAAAATCACGCTTTTGCAATGGCTAGAGAGAATACTCAGTCTGAAACTAAAACAGGAAACAGTTGGAATTGTATTTTACAGCGCAGAATTTCATGGACAATATTTTCTGGTAGACTAGAGTCGTTTACTAAGTAACACGACAACGTTCGACCGATCTGGTCTGCATTTTACAGACTCTCATCCAAATATACCGCATGTTTAAAACGTGCGGATAAATAATTTAAAACACAGTCTACCAAATATGTGGCCGCACGTTCGAAATATGGCAAACTTTGGAACAAAGTGTCTGCAAGCAACAAATTAGATGTCTTTCACCTGCGTACAGGAATCGCAGGCATTCGAGAATAGTAACCAATGAGTGCAAAGCACGAGTGAGCACGAGGTGCGAAAGACTATAATGACTCGGACTCTTTCAAGGCTCCGCACAGCAGTCTCAGATCATCGCTATCCACTTACAGCAGCTTTTCCTGCAACATCCCTTAATTACGGTTGCCTCTTTCAATTAAATTGGGTGACACAAAAATCAAGAATAAACAGGTCGGTGTGCAGCTGCTTTAATCAGACTTGCAGAACAATTCAAACCTGCTCATATGTCGGGGTTTACCGTTTTTATTTGTAAAACTAACTGTTCTTTCCAATTGTGAGGTTTAGCAAACACAATTTAAGATTACGTCTAGGTCGAGATTACGTTGTGCAGCCTGGATCTAATCGTTTATCGTTTCAAATCCGGATCTATGGATTATTTTTCACCAAGAGCACGCAATCTGAGGAACATATGTTCTAAGAACACTGCAATGTCTTCCCAAAATCCTAGCCTCTTCCCCAGACCAAGTTCAATTCTTCCAGATCTCACTTGGTCTGTTTTCTTCTGAAGTTAAGGTAATACATTGACGTCAGAATTTATTGACACAAAACGCGTTAATAGATGGTAATTAAATAACAGATAGATAATTATTTCTTTTTTATGGCAGCTTTGGTACCATTTTTATGTCGCAATAAAGAGTCGAATCAAGCTTATTTTAAATGAATAAACCAATAAAGCATAAATTATCACGCATTAACGCATTTCGTGTTAATATCAATGTAACACATTAACTGCAGAAGTAAACAGACTAAGAGAGAGGATCGGTTTTCGTCTGTAGATCAGGCTAAAAATCCGAATACGATTTCCAAACAAACATGGCTGCTTCTTAGCACTTCGTAGAAAGTTTGAGAGAATACGTAAACATTGGGACCCAGACTTCACGCGGCCTAGAAGTAATTGAGAAATATGTTTGCTAAACCTCACTATTATTTTAACACATAAGTATTTACAGGGGTGATTTTTTTAATTATATCGTATTGTGATCTTAGCCAATAGAAATCATATTATTGTTTTTACACAATGATTTTGAAAAAACCTAATGAACTATGGAAGCGTGCAAATAATATACTCAAAAATAACGTTCAAAAAGATTTGTAAAAAACAACAACACGAAATATGAATATTTTTAAAAATTTTAAACTTTTTTGTGTTACAAATTAGGAATACTCAGCTATGCACATTCCTAGTCCGTCGACATAAGTTATACACAAACTAAATAAACATCATGGCTATATTGTGACATTGTGACAACGTATCAAAATCAGTAAATTTTACAGAGAGAATAGTCACATAATAATGCCTTATTATTCCATATTCGTACTCCTGTTTCTCTTTCTGAAGATTTTGCTACAAGGCCTTCGAATCCTAGATAAGTTCAACAATAATAATCACCTTTTTGGAGTTTTTAATGGTTAGCCTAGTAACGTCCATCTGAAAGTTAATTCGGATCTTATCCTATAAATATGCAGTCGTAGTAATTGTCCATTAGAAACAACTAATTTTAAGATTTGATGTCTACTAGGCGATAAATTCGCTGCGAAAGGTAAAAAAAGACATTCAATTTGTGTGGCGTTAATTTCTACCAGTGGAATGTCTTCTTTTGACTTTCATAGCGAAGTGATAGATCTCTATAATTATTAAAAAGTACCGATTGGCCAAAAGAACAACAATTCAACAATCTTGAAGTTGATCGGCTTGCTTGGGTAGCAACAACCAATCCAAATACAACAATTTCGTTGACATATCATTCTCATCATATATTACTTACTAGCTCTAGTGTAAATGTTTTGGGAAGCGAACATTTCTTTTTTACCACACGTATGCTTGATTCCTCGTGTACAAGTATTAAGCATTCTAAAAGTGTTTCTTCAGGTGCAAGTTCAGCTTATATAGAAAATATTTTGCGTTTGTTATCTGCCTACAAAGTGTTTTGTTAAATAGCTATGTCGTCGACAGAGAGATATATAAATATAACAAATTGAAATTCTTTAATAATTCAAATAATATTTTCTTACTACGATTTTGTATATCTCCGTATTTGGATTGTGTATTACCATATATGGTAATACTAATAGACATGATCGTATTCGGTAGTCTTTGACTGTGTGGAACGTTGAATTATTATACGTTGTTACATTTTTGAACTAATACTGGAAGGCGAAAACAACAAGAACGTGTGCTAAGAAGAAGATAACGTATTTTTCCCGGGAAAGCTTCCGAAGTATGATGGGTTAGGTTGCTATATGGAAAGGGGTATAGGGCAGACGATTAAAAAATAAGTTGTTAAAATTGATTTGTTTGTTGGATATAATCTTTTTCAACTTCCTTGGCAAGCACGTTGAAATAACAACAGAGCCTGTTTTATTATTATTAACCCTTCGTTAGTATGGTCGGGTACCCCCGGAAACTTGTTAATTCATGGGAAGGTATTAGAAGATTCAGGGGGCAAAAAGTCACAAAAGTATGATCCATATTTTTAAAATATGTAAGAAAATAACCTCCTGAATAATAATTTTTATTATGTTACTTTCACAATAAAATTTAAAAATTCAGGAGGTCCACACCATACTAATGAAGGGTTAATAAACTCGATGAGAAATGAGACCTATTCACAAATGAGACGTTTGTGTTTGTTGTTCAAGTATAAAATTGTTGCGATGCCAGAACTTCCTTTTTGTGCAGTTGCATTACAACAAATTTATACTTTGAACAACAAATACAACCTCATTCCTAGGGCTTCTTCTCTCTTAACGTCAAGAGAAAAGAAGCTCTGGGAACGAGGTTGCCACAATTATCTTGTTTTCATTATTTGTGAAAAGACGTATTTAACATTCTTTAAATATATTAAAAATGTTCCTTTACAGGTTGATTTCTGCTACGCAAAAAATTCGATTGACGCGACAGATGTTTGTGATGTAAATTTGTAACAATTTTTGAGATGTTCTCTAACTTTCAGAGCATTATGACATCAGTTCAAAATCGAAAAAACGTCTAAACGACGTTGTATCGGCATGGAACCGACGCTGTGTGTCCGCTGGGTTTAGTTGCGCGAAGGAGGTCCAACATGCCGGATACCATATAAGTAGCTAATATTGTTATGATTGTTTCTCATTCGTACATAACTATAGCTTTGCTTTACGTATATAAATGTTATTCGTTTTTGGAATTTTTATCACCGTTTTGATCTTTACCACTTTTTGCATACAAGTTTACCGAAGAGAAATTTGCAATTAATGTATGATTGAAACGAACTGAGTCATGCTTAAACATTTGTTTCTCTGCATAAGCCCTGGGATGATCTAATTTCTTGGCCTACAGGGAGGGCTGTGTGGCTTACTCGCGGAAACTTACGGTCACGAATGTTTCACGGGCCCAAGACATTTGTTCAAACTAATGAATTATCCCAGACGTCAACGTCAAAACGACGTCGCAACGTAAATTCTCGTTTTATCTTTCGATTTGCTTTGATTAGCCTACTTAGATCGACTATTCTCTAGTCTAGTGTAAATTCGAAGTAATCGGTATCTTTGATCCAGCCTCATGTACTTTATATCTTTGATTATCTAGCTATAAGGCAATGAGTCAGTTCCAAAGGACACCTGGTCTCTAGATCTTGAGGTCTTGAAGATCACGAAGAATTCTCAGTGAGTAAAATCTTATACAAAGTTCACAGCAAAGACGCTAGAAAAACATCTTTACTGCGAACTTTGAACAAGTTTTTGCCCGCTGGGTGACCTCTTTAGTGTTCACATGGCAATAACTCTTGATATTTTGGCACATGATAGAGCATTCTATAGTAAACAATACTCTTATAATGAATCTAAAATTTGTTTTTTCCTTTTCTGTTGTTTCTGTTACCATGAGAAAGAGCACATATGAATACATTTTCAAATTAATAAGAGAAAAATGTTAATTACATGATATACATTTAAACCGTTTATCTGCGTCTATCTCTCAATTAGTATAATTTTTGTATACGATTTACTGACTTATCAAAGATGTTTTTCGGCCTCATTTGCCAAATGTGTTAAAAATAATTATCATTTCAAACAATTTATTTTTGCCGATATTAAAAATATCTCACTAGTCACGCGACGTAGCATCAACGTCATAACAACGTCAAAACGACTGTGATCCGACGTAGTGTGCCTACTGGTATATTAAAATAGTAACAATGCATAAACTTGTTTTTTTTCTTCTTAGGTAGCATTTACATGGACCCCTAAATGAGTTTCACCCTAAACGATCTTGCATTTGATTGGTTTCTTCGTATGAAGAAACCTATCAAATGCAAGTTCGTTTAGGGTGAAACTCATTTGAAGGTCCATGTAAAGGCTGCCTTACTCCCATCCACACAAGTTCGTCCACAGTGCTTTTAGACTGTCTGAGTAAAACTGAAATATACAAAACGCGTTATGGACAAGCTTTTAAGCATCGCGGTTGTTATATTCACGGTTGTTATTTTTATAATAGGTTCTATTTATTTTATTACTTGAAGGAGCAATGCCTCCAAACCCGTCCTCCAACAACTGCTGACTAATTCTTTTTTCTTGAAATAGTATTTTTTTTATCATTCTTTTTAAATTTTTGAAAAAAAAATCAAAATTAAAAGGCGTTTGGGACTTACTATTAAGCTAAGACTTGTTTTTACTTCCGCAAAGATATGAATTGTACCATAGTCATACTAGTACCCAGCGCTAATAGTCTTCGAGCCAGACCGTAATTATTATTAAAATAGTTATTATTAAAATAATTACCCAATTTCAGTTCCAAAGTTTCTGAACTGTTATTTTTATTTACATTTTCAAGTTTTACAAAGAAATTTACAGCGTTTAAAATCCACTGCGAATACATCATTTATTCATACAAAACAATATTATGGTTTTTTTGTTAATGATCTATCAATTTAAGCCTGTAGCCTTTATTTTCTATAAAAATAGGACTACAATCCCAGTGGCTACTATTCAACGTCGAAAAGACGTCAGGACGTAGAGGTTCTGTGCCGGCAGGGTAGCTATAGTCAACGACGGGTGGTATATACAGTTATCTTTCCTTGTCGCGATCCAAAAATAGTCAATACGTAATTACGATGATCAAGCACTATTAGCTATAATTAATACAGATTATTTGTCATGGAAGATAATTAAATCTTAATTGTGTTTAATATTGTTACAAACCTGGCACGTTTCTTTTCTATTCCTCCTATCTGGACATACAATACTATTAATATAGGAGATATTGGCGATATGTTTCGAAAGCACAATATGTTTCGAAAGCACAGCAGTACGGTGCAATATATGTTAATATACATTTACATTTATATATCCAGGCACCCGAATTACAACAATATACCTAATATCTGGGTTAAAAAACCAACCTGTCTCCGAAGCCAAAACGGAGTGCTATTTCTTTAGCAACTTTCCAGTTGGGGAGAAACCGTGATATTAGTGATATTGAGGATATTTATCGAGTGACTGAAATTTCTTCATCATCATCGTCGTCGTCGTCATCATCATCATCATCATCTTCGCTTCTTCTTTTTGGCGCCATAATTCGATATGATTCCTCATGTGAATGCGAAGTGAATCGTTCCATTGTCATTATTTCATAAAAAAGAAAATACCAAATTCATTAGGCCAAATCGAATTTTTTTGGTAAAAATTTACCGCATTGTTGTAACTTGTGAAACCCAGACAGAACAATCTCGTTTGTCTCATTTTATACCCAGCCTGCGTGCGCAGTCTTCTCTCTTATATCACTCTCCTTCCCGGAGCCAAAAAGAAACTTCGTCTCCAATTATCTGCGCCCATCGTAAATGTCGTTTCGTTTCTATTCCTGACTTAATTCAAAACGGTGAAACACTTCCCGAGTCCCGCGAGTAAATAAATGCTTCGTCGTAGCCTCTTCCACTGACCATGTTTAATTCTTTGACCTTCGTCTGTAGGTCGGGCAAATGCTTCGCTGATAAAAATGGAACAAGTAAATCCAGTTTTCCAGTTTTAAAACAAAATGCAAGACTATAAAATGTCTGTGTTATATAGATTTTTTTCACTTAAGATCCTTAATTGTTGTGTTTTAGGGACACCTAATAGGCTACCAAATATTGGGCCCGATATTGGGAACCCAATGTTTTAAACCAACCCAATATGAAATTACTTCATCATTGCTTCAATTACTACAAACGTGTATATATCAACCGAAGTTTGCCTAGTATACAAAGTATTACCTCAATACAGTGAGAATAGAAACGGCAAAAACATTATTTTACAACTTACCCAATGCACAATAAGACCATAAGAACGTTAGACTGTAACTATTCTCGTAGATATATGTTATATATTTACTTTTCCAAGTCTTTTAATCAAACTTTACTGCATACTTAGCTACATACAGTCAACTCTGTGTAATTTGAATCCGTAAAATTTTTATTAATTCGAAATTCCCTGTTCTCTTTAAAATTTCCTAACAAACACTTGAAAGAACCTCTATAATGCGAACCTTTATAATTCGAACTTTTAGTAATTCGAACACTTTTTGTTAGTCCCCTTGGGAAAACGCTCTGTATTATTCGAACTTTTTGTGAAGTGCGACGAAATGTAACCAGAAATTCACTTATTATAAATAATTTAATTTTTGTAGTTCTCGTTTTAAAACTTCTACATAGCTCTTCTGTCTAGTTAAATACAAATTACAAGGGACTTGCAACCCTTCCTTCAAATTGAATCTTTTGCTTGATACTTTGGCAAAACAGTTCGAGTAATTGACACTTCGAAGGAAATAAAAGATAGTCTTTGCAAATTTTCCCGACACTTCTCCAAAAAACCATCAACCATTACATCGATAAACTTTTAAATTTTACTTTGTATTTTGTGTTGCTAAAGTGATATTAGAATTGTAAAAAATCTTGTTGTTGTTTGTTTGTTTTTTTGTTTTGTTGTTTTGTGCAAGAAAATAAGTAATACGTAAGGTCAATTAATTGCAGCTATTCTGGGAAAAACAAGGTACTTTTGAGATTTTTTTAAAAAACTCGTATAATTCGAACTTTTTGTAATTCGAACAATTTTGAAAGCCCCGCGGAATTTGAATTACCCAGAGTTGACTGTGCATAGTTCTGCGTTAAAGAAAATCCGAAATTCATAATTTGAATTTACCAGCAATGTAAACAAACCGTCGTTCGACATAATATAATATAATAAGTACCGCGAAGAACGTTGAATAATGCTAATGTAAAAAGCAATTATACATTATACCGAACAGTTCAAGATGTTATCAAAACAAACTAAAAGCCATTGTTTGAAAGAATTTCGAATTTCTTTGAAGTAATTCTACGACGTTACGCTTCTGCACAAGACTAGCCAAAAATAATTTTTAGCCTCAACTGGAAATGTCATTACCGTAGTTGAAAAAGCATGCTAATATAGGGAGCCGGTATTCAGGCTACTTTGCCTAAAATTTAGCCTCGCACGGGGATGTCAATTATGTAGTTAATAATTACCCTAATATAGGAACGCGAAACTCGGGCTATTTGGTTCCAGATTCTTGTCGGAGAAATCTAGTAATGAATTAAACAAGTCATTTTTAGCCTGAGTTCCAGTCCCTAACTACGACAAGTTGTCGTAGTTCGAAACTGGAACTCAGGCTAGTCATTTTCTCATTTCTCATTCTTTGTATCTATCTATTGTATGGTTGTATATGCTATAACTCTTATCATTGTTTTACTGCACTGAAGACGGTTTATACCAATAATCTTTTACAAATTTAACAAAAAACTGTGTTTTTATTATTCATATTCTGTCATATAGCGGATTTATCACTTACATATCTTACATCTCTTTAGATTATGGCACTTTCGTTAAAGGACATAATAAAACAATTTGAATTTTGGTTTCGATTGGGTTTATTTCTACATGAAGTATTAAAAACAGCTTTATACAATGTTCTTCATAATATAAACGCTGATCCATTGTATAACGGATTGCCAATTACATCTGCAGATCTGTATAAAGAACTTGACCAAAAACATCGAAACAACTTGGATAAGTTACTTCAAAAAGGGATAATCAGTAGAGAGCAATATCTTTTAATATTTCCGACAAGTTTGCAAACAGATTCGAGTAAGTTTGATGTAACATTGCTAGTAGTATTAATAAGAAGCTGTTTGAATATCCCTGCTCCTTTGAAAGGATGGAAGGTTAAAAATCCGCCTATACAAGATCAATCGATAGCTGCAAATTCAATAAGAGCAAGAGAATGGAGAAATTTCTGTCATCATACAGATCCAGAGAATATTGATATCAATTTATTCACAACCAAATGGAACGAGGGTGTTAATATTGTCAAGGCGTTAGGTTACACTGTAGATATTACAGCTCTAAAAACAGTTTGTCTTGATGTTTCAAGATTGTCAGTTTGGCAATCATTGATGAACTTCTTAAACATACAACAGACACGATTATCGAAACAAGTTATTGATTTACAAAATGAAGTTGATCAACATAGTACAGAGATTGTGGATCAACTGAAGCCACAAATACAAGTAATCCAAGCAGATATTGACAAACTAGAACAGTATTCTACAAAGTGTTTACAAAATGAAACTGATATTACTCAGTTGAATTTCAATATGGAAATTGCTTGCACTGATATAGATATGATGAAAGAAGAAATAAGGAATATGAACAATAAACCAATACACCTGTTAAGTAAAGGTAAATCAACGTTATTCGATCTGAAATGTTACAAGGTCATGACCGTCACATACTTTAACAGGGTGATGGCTAGAGATCTGATTTCTGAAGAAAAAATTTGCGTATCTCTAAACAGCCTCAGTAAGCAGAATCGCTGATATTAAAAGATATGATAAAAATAATAAGAATAAGAATAAAGAAAACGAAAAAGAGAGAAAGGAGAAGTGAGTATGAGGAAGTGTTCCATAGCATATCACAATAACAAATAACAAATAAATATTATAAAACTGGGAGATTGTGGATCAATTGAAGCTATACTGTATCTCAAAAAATTCAAATATACAAATTTATTATACTTATAAAGTAGCATAAATATTTTTTAAATTACTTTACAGAAGTTAAATTTCGCCCATTCTTTCTCCGTGCCAAAAGACTGCCTAGCTTCGACGAAAATGAGTGTAAAAAAAATTAAAAAAATTTTCTCAACTTTCCTGTTTAATAAAATAGGATCCCCTGGATGGGTTTTTTACAAATAAAGAAAAATAGCAGCTACAAATACCCATGTACTTATCCTGAAATAGGCATTAACCGACACGGTTTGTAACAGGACAAATACATGACCAACGCCAGATACACTTGGTGAGGATGTAAAAGCACCACCATGACAAAAATCAAACTTTTTCTGAATTCAACGGCAGGCTTTAGTCGTAAAACAGACATTGTTCTTCGTTCGTTTTATGGATTATGGGTAATGCCGTTCTTATAAGTAAAAAACAAAGATGAAAAAAATAGAAAAAACTGTCGGGTTTTCAGCTTCTTAAACTCGTCGCATTCGGTTTTACCTAATTCAGTGCAAATAGGCCTGGATCAAATAACAGGCCCTTAACACAATAGCGCGAAACAATAGTATTGCTCGGAGATGTGGTTCTTTCTCTTTTTCAACTTCCTTGATTGGTCGAAAGATTTTACAGGTGCCAATATTCATCAAAAACGAAGCACCTTTCATTTTTGCACCAAATTTGCCATAAAACATTTCACTTTATCTTTCGGTCAATTATGACATCATATATCATTTTGGGACAATAGTTGAGCCAAAAATGTAGCAAAATGGCCGGGGATCAGATCTGTAAATGAATAAAACCTCAGAATGATAGTACTGTAAGTACTGTATATGAAACAAACCTCACCCCACAACCCTTCACATAAATTATATGGGTCATGGTGGAAAAATTTCCAAAAATTAATAAGCGTCCCACTCATACACTCCAGAAAGAGGATATAGAATTTCCAGCATTTCAGATTAAACTGAATAGAGGCAATTCAGAAAGTTAGATCTAAACTAGAATATACATTGTGGTAAGAATTTCCAGATATCTCTTAGTAAAACATGCATTATTTGTGACTGTACCTAAGTTGGAGCAACAGAAGAAAAGGGTAGCTTGATAAATAAAACTTAGGAATTGAAATAAAAAACAAATAAAAACAACAACAACAACAACAACGTAGCAATGTCTATCTACTGAACACTGATCGACCGACCAGGAAAGTGTTTTTGCCGCTATCAATATGTCACCAAATGACGAAGCGGTGCAAAATATACACAAAAGTTCGAAAACTTTCAAGAAAAAAACTCGCCTATTCGACTTAATATCTCAAATTTTGGCGCCTAATTAACTTTATACAAGGGTCCTGTGTCCTGGTTTTCCGATATGCCCCAGGATTGTTGATTACAAAAGAAAACAGACAAATAATACAAATGTTATTTATATGCTATCTTTTCTGTAAGAAATATTAAAATTAGATGTTTTGGAAGGAGAATCCTATAATTCAAAGTTCATATAATTTGGACAGATTTCTCTCTGAAAATTCGAATTACATGACTACATAACCCTTTACACTGGCGAAAGGAGTTTTTCAGGTGTGTGCAGGTGTATGCTATAAAATGTGGTCTAAATATCGAGTGTAGAGGCATTACAAAAAAACTTAATTTCTCGCTGGTACTTCACCGATGGTCATGGTCAATAAGAGAAATTTGACAAAGTTCCATTGTCACATAACAATAATGAAATATATTTTATTAGCTGGTCCGTGAATTGCAAAACACGTTTACATTTAAACTTCTGCATGAGCAATAGACATGTAGACATGTAGACCTTGATAAGATGACAATATATACCATCACCCTCATTGTCACATGACAACCGTGTAATTTACCGACCTGAGAAATACTAATTGTTGATACTAGTCTGAAAAATATACGCTGGGTCATGACGATGTTGGTGACGTAATCAATCAACGTCTATTGTTGATATAAGTTCGTAACATCAGCAGAACCTGGTCTGTAAAATTCACGGTAGTCACGTGACAAGTTACATGTCACCATTTATCATGCTTCTTTCTCAATATCAATTACTGGTGCAAGTTTCATGTTCATACCATACGTGAAACTTAGCAAAAACCTTCGACCGATCAAAAGAGATATCTTCAAAGGGTAAATGAACAAAAAAGAATAAGGCGAAAGCAACTGGAGTTGTAGGAAGTAGGTCTCATGAGTCAAACATGAATAAAATATTATAAGTTATAGCTGAGCATAAGGTGTAGCAGATAAAAATCTGTTATAACGTTGATTTACTACATATAGCGGAGTTACTATATATACTATTGGCCTCACTACAAATAGCTTTACTATGTTAACGTTGATGTTTGCTACATATAGCGGAGTTGTTACATCTTGTGGAGTTACTACAGATGACGGCGTAACACCACTGCTCTAAGTGAATATGGAAACCATAGTTGCTATATGGACTCCGTATTCAGTAGTCTTTCATGCTGTGAACGGTTACGAAAAACGCATCTATTTGTTATTGCTTCTATTTTTGTTTCAGATATTCTGAGTCAGCTTATATTAACCAGAAGTTATAACATTGACCTGTGACTTGATAGGTAATCGCTGGTACAAACTTTCAAGGATGATTGATGTTGATGAAGATAGCATCAATACTATTGACAAATTAAATATTGCACCAAAAGAAAAGATGGAAAAATGTTTTCAAATAAAGAAAAATGTAATCACATGGAGGAGATTGAAACAAGAGTTAACGAATTTAGGAGGTTGTGATCCTATAATACGTCAATTGAAATCTACGACACTCTTAACGACAGGTAGATATTAGAAAGCTATTCTAATAATGGTACCAGCATGAAGTTTTACAGTTCCTTGCATTTCTAAATAGAGTCTTATTACTCTTTTGTATCTTGGGTACTTGGTCCAATATTCCCTGCAGAGAAGTGTTGAAC
This sequence comes from Neoturris breviconis, assembly GCA_032360805.1. Classification (NCBI taxonomy): domain Eukaryota; kingdom Metazoa; phylum Cnidaria; class Hydrozoa; order Anthoathecata; family Pandeidae; genus Neoturris; species Neoturris breviconis. The sequence goes on from JAULBZ010002104.1 coordinate 19,586, forward strand.
ATTGTTTCAGGCTACAATTCATCCATGTGACACCTGTCGACACAACACTATAGCTTTAACTCTATCAAGCGGAAAACCAAAATAAGACATT
>JAULBZ010002105.1:0-19673 GCA_032360805.1 Neoturris breviconis
GATCATTGATTCAGCACTCTTTCCCTGGGAACGAATTTCATTCTTTCTAATGTTTAATGGGAGAATGCGGTAGGCTGGATACAACAGAGCTTCCGGAAACGAGATTGATAAAAATTGATCCCCAAGAAGGTACAAAGAGAATGATGTAAACTTACAGTATACAGTATTAATATTGTACTCAAGAATTCCTCTTGATGAGTTACAACGTGTGTCTCTACCAATATCCTACCAGTTCTAACTCTAGAAACTACAGTTATTAAAAAAACGTTAAGCAGAAATCATTTGGCCATTTTGCGGCTGTTAATTTGATCTTATTTTGAATAGTGGTTTATTACGAATTGCCATCACGATCTTGTCCATATCGTGATGTTATTTTTTTTATCATATTTTATTTTAATAATACCATATCTGGTCTGAATTATGATGTTATTGTTTTATCATGTTATATCTGGTCTATATTATGATGTTATTTTTTGATAATTACCATGTTCCTGAAGTACCAGCGTAGAAGGGTTTGCAAAAATGTTTTTTGATTTAGTCCACTCTGTCCCGAGTTTTGGGCAAAAAGAGATCAAATTGAGTTTTTGGTCTCAGTTTTTGGACTGAAAAGGCGTGGTACCATCCTAAAATTTTGTTATGGCATTCTAGGCAATTTAACAAGACCACTGAGTATCAGCGAAAAAAGGTACCACACCCAAATGAGACTTTGAACATGACCATTTTTTGGCAGACATTTTGTATGTTGATAATAAGTGATATTTTGGGAAGCTTTGATTTGATAATACCATCTGGTCTGTATTATGATGTTATATTTTTATAAATACCATATTTGGTCTTATTATGGTGTTAATTTTTCAGATTAAAAAATGGAAGAGAATTTAGTATGGGTTGATTTAGAAATGACTGGTTTAGATATTAATACAGAACACATCATTGAAATGGCTTGTATAATTACTGATAAGAATCTGAAAGTTGTTGAAGTTGGTCCTGATATTGTTATAAAACAACCCGATGATATTCTTGATAACATGGGTGAATGGTGTACTAAGCATCATGGGGAATCAGGTATACTTTCATTATGGACAATTCCAACATCAATGAAACTGTACAGAAGAATGTTATGTTGGCAAGCTTGCAATGGATTGGTTTGTTCATTACGAAGAAACTAATCAATTGCAAGATCATTGACATAACAATCTTCTCTGCAAATTTTAACATAATGTTCTAAATAAATTACGTTATCATGTCATTACAAGCATCACTTCAAATTAAATTAAAACTGAAAACTGTACTTAAAAATTAATATTCAAAAAATAATCCTCCACAGGTGATGTCCGACAGTTATTTGAGGCTAAATCTATTATGAAACTACAGGGAAGAAGAGTGTTAAGTTTACGATTCAGACTGTAGCAGTGGTTGAAATAAGAATAATCACTGCAAAGGGGCGATTTTTGAGCGTAACTGCAGGCATAAATTGTACTCTTCTGCAGAAAGCAAATTACCTTTGCAGTTCGACCTTACAAACTTTTAAATGAAATGAAATTGACAACATTAGAAATAAAGAAAAAGTAGTGTAAATATATTTTGGAGAACATTTAGAATTTAAAACTAGATTAATCAGAAAGTAGAAAATGAGTAGAAAACTTTTTTATCTTCAGAAAGTAATGCATCCTAATTTTTGGAAATGGCTCCTTACATTACATAGACATTAGAGTATTTCTACTTGTTAATAATGAGCATGTTTTAAATCAGAGCATGTATAAACTGAGAAAGGTACTGAGTGCAGCCCTCATAAATGATAAACCACCATAAATATAAAATAAAAAGTAATCACAAAACTCACAGCTAAAAAAAATAAATAAATGGTGTGTTGTTTTGTATTCAGGTTTAACTCAAGCTGTCAAAGAATCTCAAACTTCCCTACAAGAATGTGAAAGAATTATGTTAGAACTTATAAAGAAGTATACTGTCAAAGGGAAAAATTGTCTGGCTGGAAATTCTGTTCATGCTGACAAAGAGTTCTTGCAGAAATATATGCCTAATTTTATGGAGCAGTTACATTATAGAATTATTGATGTTAGTAGTATAAAAGAACTAGCTAAAAGATGGTATCCTGAGGTGTGTGGTAAAGCACCAAAGAAAGCTATGTCTCATCGTGCATTACAAGATATAGAAGAGAGCATTGCAGAGTTGAAATATTACCGCACTGCAGTTTTCAAATAATATGAAATATGGAAACTACTGAATAAAGCTTTTCTTGAATGCACATGTGCACTCAATTATTTCTTATGATTATTTATTAACTCTTTACCTTACAAGATAATCACTGTGGAGGAGTGACTTTTGAGCATTCCTTTAGGAATTCTAGCCTCAAGTAATACTCAAATATCTCTCTTCCACAGTGATTATTTCCTCTTATTTCAAACAACGATGTATATAAGTTTGTAAAGTTTGTCTCTCTTAAAAAGTAATACATTTATATGTCAACGCACAGTAATTTATTTTAAAATACAGTTGGAAAAGGAAATATATATGGAGATTCTTAAGTTGTTTTTAATGCAATACAAGATAGGTGTTAGTTGTTTCCTGTTTAGTTGGAAATATTACTTACAATGTTACGTCTGAATATAATTTATAGAAATTTCTGAGCTTATTCTTAAATGCACTTTTCTTCCTTAAGCTTGGTTCAGACTGGGCACTAACTTGTGTTAATTCGGGACCCTTATTGGTTAGATTCACACTGTAACTTATATTAATGCAAAAATTTAAAAAAAAAAATGCTTAAAACTGTTAAAAAGGATGAAAATCTGGGAATTACTGCTTTCGTTTTGCTGCAAAATCAAAGACAAAGATTGAAATAGAGAATTTATTTAATAAGTTCACATTCAATGTCTATTTCCTTATATTGTTTCACTGACTTTTTATTACAACGCTCATTTCAATTAGGTATGATTGATCAGCTAAATCTTCTTTCCCTTCAAGAGAGATATGTAACCTGATGATTATGCTGATTATTTTTTCTCTATAAGCGAAACATGCAGTAGAAATTGTTAATATAACAAATGTTTATAGCAAGATTGTCGACTTTCTCTCAAGTAGGTTGATTTCCTGCTTAGCGGACGTTAGTTGGTGTGTATGATTCCCTGTCAGTGTTCATACTAGACATTCAGACTTAACGTAAGTTAACGCGTCTTACAGTGTGAACCAAGCTTTTACTTATTCTTTACAACTTAAAACATATGCATATTGTTTATTAAAATTCTCTAAAAATGAAACTTAATTATTTTAAGTTATAAATTTAGCCTAATGCCAGGTTTGTGACTCTATGAAAATCATCTGCCTCGTATCACTTGAATATTGCAACGTTATGTAAGACAGACCATAGTTAATTATTTGTTTTGCATAACCCGACTACGTAAAAAAATGGTGAGTCGGTCAGTCGGTACATATTTTTTTATTAAAGTCCAGAAAAAAATGCTTAAAACTGGCCTATATCTAACGTGTTTGGCTTCTTCACTGGAAGTTTGAATCATTAAAGCTGAACACTTAAATCAACATATATAGCTGTTTAATACAAACATTGTGTAGGGGAAACCTCACGAGAAGGACAGCAAGGACAGATTGTGCTTAACATTCACTTGTTAAGGTCTCAGTTTACACACCTTCATGCCCATACTCTAAAGACCGTATCCCATGTTCTAAAAGGGGAGATCGGTAAGCTATGACACCAAAAAAGAAGGATAAATCAATGAAAATCAAAATTCTTTAATTACTGGTGATTTGTGGTATATTTAAAAAAAAATAAAAAACTGTGTTTTGTGATGTGCTTGTGATTGATTGGTTTATTTATTTATAAGAGTATAATTGTTGAGAAGTTGAGAAGTTTTTATTTTGAAAACTGCTATTATATTCTCTTTTTAGTTTCATGATTAGTCAAAGAAAATCTTTATCATATATATTCATAACACAAATAATCATGAAGCGATCAGCCTCTTCTAGCTCTTCTGGAAAAAGTTCAAAACTTGCAAAAACTGAAAAAATGGATAAATTTAATATGACATGGAAATATCATGGAGAAGCATTGAAAGGTTTGAAACCATTACTATATCTAGATGGACCAAGTGCCCCACCTTCTAAAAAAATTGCTTCATTTGATATGGATGGGACTTTAATTACAACAAAAAGTGGAAAAACATTTGCTACCGGCCCCTCTGATTGGCAATTTCTAAATGGAAAGGTTATAGAGAAATTAAATTTGTTACATGATGATGGATATAAAGTAGTAATATTTACTAATCAAGCTGGTATCGAAAAAAAGAAAACAAAAGAAAAAGACATCCAGGAAAAAATATATGCTATTATGAAACGATTAGGTTTTGCTATTCAAGTGTTTATATGTACTGGTGAAAATATGTATCGCAAACCTTGCACCGCAGTATGGGATTTCATGGTTAAAGAATGTAATGGTGGCTTGGCGGTTGATTCAAATTCTTCTTATTACGTCGGTGATGCTGCAGGACGACCAAAAGCCTGGGCACCAGGTTCGTATATATTTATTAATTAACATGTTGCTTTACTTGGATCAGAAGTTTTCAAGATAAGAACAAAATAATCACTTTTAAGCATTAGGAATAAATTTCTTTTGTTCTACAATTTTAATCGGTAGTCGCAAAATAAGAGGAAATAATCACTTTAAAGCCCTCCTCCACAGTGATTATTTGCTTTTATTAGCCAACCACACGAAGTTTGGATGGGCTTTTACTATCACATTGCGGCAGCGGCATCCCACCTTTCATAATAAACCATGTTCCCAATATGCTACCATTTTGAAATTTGGTACCAGCATGCAAGGCAATATTTTAGAAGGACTCACCAAAATTATTTCCAATGGATCGAAAGGGCTAGTATCATTCCAAATTTAATAATGGCATTCTAGGCAATATTTCGTGGACTGAGTTTTCAAAAGTGGAGATCTGATTTCTATGAAACTTTGACCACATGCAAGTAAACGTTAAGTTACTACCATAAAAAAATGATAAGGGGAAAAATGGTACCTTTGATTATAACATAATTATTCACAATTGGAATTAGAAATATAATGACAATGCACAATTCAACAGAGGATGATTTGTTTTTATAAAAGAATTTTCAATATTGTACCTTATTATTGATTTTGATTTTGATTTTGATTTTTCTTAACATTGAAACCAATTGATTACAATTATTTTCTAATAACCCTAAAACATTGTTGAGTACCTTATTGGTTAAAAATTATTCTATGAAAATTTTAGTCGGTTAAAGATTTCGTCATCAAGCAAACATTTCGTCACTTTTAACCAAAATTTACACGAGTTACTCAAGGAGAGGGCTCGTTTAATGTCATACTACATAGGTTAAAATGTCTGCTAGTTCAAAATACATAACAATTAATAAGAATGATTTATTGCCTGTGGTTAAAATAACTGCTGGTCATCACTGTGGAGGAGAGATTTTTCAGACAAAATCTTACCTCCACAGTGATGACCAGCAGTGATTTTTATTCTCTGTATTACTCCAGGTCATAAGAAAGATTTCTCATGCAGCGATAGAAAGTTTGCTACAAACATTGGTCTTAAATTTTACACACCAGAAGAATATTTTAATAACGCAAAACCTTACACAAAGTTTGAGTGGGGTTCAATTAATCCAAGTACGGTATTCCAAGAAAATAATAAAGATGATTATGATCATATTGCTGCGAAGGTAATTATAAATTTAATAATCCAAAAAATCTTATCAATTAGTATCTTTAGTATTTAGTACATGGTCTTTCGTTGTTGGATATACAGAAATTGTACGATAATCTTTTTTTAAGATACGATTCTGACAACACATCTCAAATAATATTTTGACTTTTATTGAATTTACATTATTCCGCTTTAGATTTTTTTTTACATAATTATCTTCTCAAAGTGATTATTTGAACATTATTCAATGTTGCACAAAAAATCACAGATGCTCTTTTCGAGGTTGAGTAATTTCATCACCTAGTTAGTTTGGATGATAAAAGTGAACTGTGTATACAAAGAAAAACGTTGATTTGTAGATTAATTTCAGAGTACTACAAATCTCATGTCTGTTAAACTATCATGCATGTTCTCGTTGTTTGCATATAAAACCAACTGTGCAACAACTTGTGTGTTGTGTGTGTTTATTTACTAAAAAAAAGTGTATGTGTGTGTTGTGACTTTGTGGAATATTTATTTCAGCATTATGATGCAGGAAAATCTAATCATCAACATTATTCATTCCTTTAGGGAACCGAAATGGTTATGTTAGTTGGCTTTCCTGCATCAGGGAAATCGACTTTTGCAAAAAGATATTTACAGCCACAAAAGTACGATATTATCAACAGAGATACCTTAAAAACACAGGAGAAATGCTTAAAAGTAACTGACGAAAAATTAAAAAAGAAAATCAGTGTGGTGATTGACAACACGAATCCTTCAAAAGAATCACGAAAGCAGTTTATTGATATTGCAAAGAAGAATGGTGTTGCTGTTCGTTGTTTTCATTTTGACACATCCTTTGAATTAGCGAATCATTTAAATATGTATCGTCAATCACAAACACTCGGAACAATAAGGCGAATTCCAGCAGTTGGTTTTAATGTTTTCAAAAGCAGATTTCAAAATCCTGAAGAATCTGAAGGCTTTAAAGAAATTCGTAAAATACATTTCAGTCCGAAGTTTGAAAATGATAAACAAAAAGATCTGTTTATGAAATGGACTGGTTAATATGTTTCGTATAATAACAGAGTTGTTAGTACAGTCAGGATAAGTTAGGGAAAAAAATGGGATTTTCAACCTGGACAGAAACTTTAGCAAGTTCAAACTAAGCAGACCATTCATAGTCCTCAAAACTTCACTACAGCAATCACCTGTGGAGGAGTGCATTTGAACATAATTTTCAGCCGTAGTGAATTTCGGGAACCATTTAAGCAATCAAAGTTCATAAAATCCCTGTACAATACATGTACACCTGTACACATGTTTGAGTCGTCAGAACCAAAACATATCATATTTTTACCGTTGTAAAATTTAAAATTTTGATATAAGGAACCAATAAGAAGTGTTCAATAACTATGCAAAAGACACCACTGAAATTTATATATTGGATATTATTTTCTCAAAATTACTAATTAACAAAGGAAGCTATCACTTTTAATACATTTCCAAGCTCTGTCTCTTAGTATGAAACATTAATTTTATATACAATATGTTTGAGTTTAGTTCTTTGAAATACTGGTATCAATGTCTGATTTAACTTTCAGGCAAATCATACATGATGTAATTATGGTTCCCAAGCCTAAAATTAACTGTTGGACATTGCCTGTGGAGAAGGGTTTTCAAAACCTCCTTCATAGTAGATGTTGGAGAGTTAATTTGAGGTTTGGTTTCTTTCTGTTTGCTACTTTAGATTGAATTCTATGATAATTTACAGATTGTTTAGATACAATTATGTTGTTTGTGCAATTGTGGATTTCCTGAAAGGTGTGATATAACAGTGACACTAAATAATTTATTGAATTTGTTATTTGAATAGTTTTAAAATCATGAATAATTTACAAGCTTTTAATGGAAATCTAAACTTCTTTCAACCAATGGCTTTTAGTTTGTTTTGATATCAACTTTCAAAATAGTTTTATTCACATTTTTTCACTTAGTTTTGTAGATAAATTTTGTTGTTAAATAATGGTTTATTTACGTTGTTATGTTATATTCCAATGACTATGTGTTCTGTTTTAAACAATTTCTAACAGATAGTTCAGACTGAAGGTACTATGTTAGAAACTCCAAGATGTAAACAACACTAATGAAGATACATTGTTGCTATGTTATCTTTCTGTGAAGGCAACAAACATCGAGTTCAATATTTCAGCATCAATTCTACTGTTGCAACTCCTCAATAGCATCATCTATTCTGGTGTTCCATGTTCCTCCTGCATTACACTGTGTATGGTTATATCTGATCAACAAAGCCTCAATTTTTAGATCTCATGATTTGTGTAGAAGTAAAATTTCTCTCAGAGGGAAACTATAAATATAAGCTATGCCTGCTGATTGCTAGTAACAATTATTACTATCATTTTAGTCAGAGTGTCAGTTAAAAAATACAAACATTCAAAAGTATGTTACCAGTCGAAAGATCATTTGTCGTCTATTTTATTAGAATAATTATTCACCTCAATCTTTTTTTTCGCGCACACACACTTTAAAATATTACGCGGTGATTTATTTTCCCGCACTGTCATGTCATATTTTGAGTAAAATCTAAAGAGAAAAACATGAAAATAACATTTGTCAGCAAAGGAAGAAAAACAGCATAAAACGACAATTCTGGTTTTAATTCACTTTTTCTATGTGGATTAATTTTCGTGTACGTAAACAATTTTTGCAATGGTTCATCATGTCATGTCAATGTTGAGAGAAGTATCTCTCGAAATGTATCACTCGAAACATATCTCTCGAAACATAGCCTGTTATAAATTATTAGGTCTTCATTACGTACAAGCTTCATGTATGTTTCATTCAATAGCACATCCATCTACATGCATTATTATGTTTTTATATTTTCTGCATTTGCCTTTTAGGAAATGATATTAAAAATATTTTAAAAACATTTCAATGGAAAACTATTGCTTCCTTGGACGGATTGGTGAAGGTGCACATGGAATTGTTTTTAAAGCAAAACAAATACAAAGTGGTGAGATTGTAGCACTAAAAAAAGTACCATTACGACGATTAGAAGATGGTGTACCTAATGCTGCATTGAGGGAAATAAAAGCTTTACAGCAAATTGAACATCCAAATGTTGTGAAACTTTACGATGTGTTTCCACATGGAACTGGTTTTGTTCTTGTGTTTGAGTATATGTTATCTGATTTATCTCAGGTTCTACGTAATTATAATCAACCGCTACTACACGCACACATTAAACGTTACATGATCATGTTACTTAAAGGTATCACGTATTGCCATGAAAAAAACTTAATGCATCGCGATTTGAAACCTGCAAACCTACTGATCTCCCACACTGGACATTTAAAGATTGCAGACTTTGGATTGGCTAGAGTGTTTATTAATGATGGAAGTCGCTTATATTCGCATCAAGTTGCAACTCGTTGGTACCGAGCACCAGAGTTACTCTATGGTGCAAGGAGTTATGACCAAGGAGTTGACTTGTGGGCTGTTGGTACAATATTTGGAGAAATGTTGAATAATTCTCCTTTATTTCCAGGTGAAAGTGATATCGAACAGTTATGTTGCGTACTTCGTGCGCTTGGTACACCAGATGAAATGATATGGCCTGGCATGAAAGACTTGCCTGATTTCAACAAAATATCATTCCCTGTAAATGAACCTGTACCGTTTGAAAAACTTGTACCTGATGCATGCAATACTGCAATTGATTTGTTGAAGAGATTTCTAGTATATTCCTCGGTACAACGAATATCTGCAAATAATGCCTTACTTCATCCCTACTTCTTTACCGATCCCCTTCCAGCTCACCATTCACAATTGCCCATACCCGCACATGATGAAAGTAGAAGAGGAAGATCGCACAGTGCAAAATGGTTTGATGTCACTGTTCCTATTGAGCAGTCATTAGTGTCAAAAGAACTTATTGCTCCACACTCTTCATTATTGCGGAAGTAGAGAGAACTTCTCTGTCCCCTACTTCTCAAATTATTAGCATTTACAGATTTGGAGAGATTTTGATAACTTGGAAGCTTATTGCAATAAAATAATTATATCTCATTATGTCATTTACCTTTGAATACGGTTTCATATTGACAAATCTTTCATATTGAAGAGTCTTTCATATTTTGTTGGGTCTTTAGACAAGACAAAATATGAAAAAGATGAGTCAATACAAACCATATTCAAGGCAACGGACATAATAATATATTTATTATGTTGTACTTAGATTCAGATATACGCTTTAACTCTTTTAGAAAGGATAATAAAAAGATATAAACTTATTTCTCTCCACTTTCTTGGTGGGAAACCATTGCATTGTACGGACCAGAAAAATAGACTTAATTAAAATATGATGACTCACTTCCATGAAGACATTGCAATGGGAAAAGAAATTTGTTTGTTTTAGTATGTGCGGAAATAGGAACTGACCTAATACGGTCTCATATTTCAGTCAGTTCTTTATCTGTATTCAGTTCTTTATCTGTATTCAGTCAAAAGTAATGGATATGGCATAATAATGGATTATAAATGTTTTGTGAATGTTTGTGATACCTACTCATGTTTGTGATAGTTTTAAACTTTGAATCTATAAGTTGTTATGAAATAGGGGTTAGCAGTTTATTTGAGTGTTTAAAATAAGAACAAATAATTACTGTGGAGGATGGATTTTTGAGCATACTGCAGTTTCAAGCATCATAGCCTGAAACTATACTCACGAGTCACTCCTCCACAGTGATTATTATTCTTATTTTGTACACTGTATCAACTGATTGGATAATATATATTGTAAATAGATATGTATATATATAATAAAAATTATTTCAGGTTTTGTATGATATAAGAAGTATAATGTCAGTCGAGTCAGTCAATCATCCTTACATCGTAAGGTCGTCTATTTCAGTTTGGTTTCGCCAAACCTATAGAATGTTACTACCTAGTTATCTAATCTTGTATAGTTTTTGTTAAATCATTCTGTCTGGTACTAGCATACTGTTTCTTCTACTAATGTTCAGTGTTCAAAATAAAAAGAAATAAGCCCTGTGGAGAAGGGATTTTTGAGCATAGTTTCAGACATACAGCTTAAAATTGTGTCCCAAAATCCCTTCTCCACAGGGATTATTTGCTCTTATTTCAAACAGTGAGGTTTGTAAATTAGCCTGTTACATAAAAATGTAATATAGGTAAACTTCCACCAGTCATGATCTTTTATGATCATTAGTTAGTCCTGCGTGACATATTGAATGGAAAATATGATCTTTTATGGTCATTACCAATTAGTCCTGCGTGACATTTTGAATGGAAAATATGATGTTTTATAGTCCTTAGCAATTAGTCCTGTGTGACATTTTGAATGGAAAATATTATCTTTTATGGTCGTTAGCAATTGATCCTGCGTGACATTTTAAATGGAAAATATGATCTACAGCTTACTGTTTTTGATTTTCTCGTGTGCTGATTTCAGTGCGATTTTTAGCCTGTTGTTAGAACAAACTTTGAAATCTATAGGCTATTCCTATCACAATTATGTCGTTAGTGTTGGCAACATCCTGTTTTCTTATTAGACCATAAACTATATGAGTTGAGAGGGTTGGGAGCAGTTGGCTGGATATGGTTGCTTTGACTAGTAGGGATTGTTAAGTAGGTTGGCTGGTTGTATAGTAGAATGGGTAGGTGTGGTTTGTTGCAGCAGTGGTAGTTGTTTGGGTAGGGGTGCCTAGATGGGGAAGTTTAATAGGGTGAGGGAGGATGGTTGAGAGGCTAGGAGTACTGGATAGGTCTGTCGGTTGGGAGGGTTATTGTGAATAGGGAGTGTTTGTTAGGTATGACATGTTTTTTAGGTAGGTGTGGTGTGTATGGTCAGGTATGGAGTAGTTTGGTTGGGTAGAGGTGGTTAGGTGAGTAAAATATTTGGGTTGTTAGTGGTGGTTGGGTAGGGTGATCTGGGTTGTAAGTGGGTAGCGTATTAGTATGGGCAATCAGGTTGGCAGGGGTGGTTAAGTAGGTATGGGTGATAGAGATGTGTGGGTGTGGTTGAATGCTAGGGGTGGTCAGTCAGTAAAGCTAGGTGAGTGGGTAGTGGGGTATGTAGTGATAATAGGTTGATAGTGGTGGTTGTGGGGGTAGATTTGGTTGAGAGAGTAGGAGTGGATTGGTATGGTGGGGTAGATAGTCTTGGTTGGTTGTGTAGGTGTAGTTGGGTTGGTAGGGTAGGTAAGGGTTGTTGGGTAGGGATGCTCTTATTAGAACATTTCTTATTATTTTGCTTTTCATAAAAGGGAAAATAAGTATTTAAAAAAAAAAAAAATTATTCTTTAATTTTCTTCTAGGCCAGTTTATTTTGGCCTGTCTCAGTAACTTTTGCCTCAATCTGACCATCAGATATCTAGTGCACCTGTAACTGAATTTATATAGGTGCATGTACCTAAGAACAATAAATTGTAAAAATAAATAAATAAATAATAAGAGATAAGCAAAGTTAACCCTATTAGCCAATAAAGGGCGGGAGGCACAAAGTGCCCGCATTTTGCAATATGTTTTTTCCTATTAATGGTTGGTATTGAGATTTGGCGACTTTTTCCAACTTTTACTAAGGATTGGGATTAAGGATTTTTTTTTTTTTTCTTAACAGGGGGTAATTTTTTGAAATATTGTTAAAACAGTCTCTGTTGTTGCTATCTTTTCAACAAGTAAATATTATTTATGGAAAGACTTGAAAGAATATGAAATTTTTGAAAATTACAGACCAAATTGTATATTTTACAGACCAGATAGTATATGTTAATGACATATATGTCACTATCTTAAATTATCTATGCTTAAGTGTTCATGTCATAAGTGTTAGCAGTTCGAGAGAAAATGGCCACAGGCACTTTATGCCCTATGCCCACCCCCCATTGTCTCGAACGAAAAAAAGCCCATGGCTAATAGGGTTAAGAATTTAATTTGAGTTGTCTGAGCTTCATACAATAAGACATTTCATATATAAAAAGTGCGACAAACTTCTGTTCAATCGACTTTTTCAGTAGAAATCTGCCAGTTTGTGAAATATGTTTGTTATGGGTACAACTTCTAGCTCCATTTGTTTCTTTTAGATAATGTACAAAACGTTACTGCAAGGAACAAAGTCTGTATACAGGTTTCCCAAAATATTTAGAGCTATGCTTAACCATTCATCTACAGGAAAGTTACTTGTGGAACCTTTATCATCCATAGTTACTGAACCAGTATCTATATCGGGTAGCAACTTTCAAGCCAATGCACCCCTAACTATTCAAGCATCTGTCAACTGTCCTAGTGAAAAGTTGTTGTTTACCTCAAAAGCTTATCTTTTCAGTAACGATAATGGTTGTTTTAATTTATGGGACACAGAATCTCATGGAGGGAATTATTCAGGAACTTATGGTATGGGGTTGTTTTGGTCCATGATAAGCAAAGCAGATTCTTATCGTAGATTTCAAGTTACAAATGCAAGCACACCAATAGCATATGATTTTCATATATTTGATGGTCATATTTCAGAACCTGAAGATGCTGTACCGATCGATACTGTCACTATTAATAGATATTTCATAAAGAAAAGCACGACTCGAGTAACAGTAAAAAGTGGCAACATAAGAGGTACCATGTTCATACCTGAGGGTAGTGGTCCATTTCCAGCCATCATCACATTATATGGTGGTAATAAAAGGAGGGCAGTTGTTGAAGATGCTGCTGGAATACTTTCAAATCATGGTTACGTTACATTAGCTCTAGCTTATTTTGGTGTCGATGATTTGCCTAAAGCATACTCAACACAGCCAATAAGAATTGAGTATTTTGAAGAAGCTGTTCAATTTTTATCTGACCATAACAAAGTAAATGAAAATGCCATTGGTATATATGGTGAGTCTAAAGGCGGCGAGCTAGCACTTGCAATGGTTTCTCATTTGCCACAAATCAGAGCTGTTGCTGGTATTAACTCGTGTATATCAAGCGTTGCCACCACACTCACGTATAAAGATAAATCTACAGATATGTTAGGTCGGGATATTGGTAGAGTTGAATTTTTCCCTGATCAGACGTTGAACATAAAAAATGCTTTGAATAACCCTAAGGATGAACCAAATTCTATTCACAAATTTGAAACTTCTGAAGCTGATGTTCTGATGATAGCTGGATCAGATGATTACAATTGGAAGAGTGAGCTTTATATTGACATCGCGAAAGAACGAATGGATAATGTTGGTAAATCTAATTATGAGACAATCAAGTACCCTGGTCTTGGTCATTTTATTGATGCACCGTTCATGCCACCTTGTGTAACATTTGGACATCCTTTAACAAAAGGGCTGTTGGTTTATTTTGGCGGAAAAGATACAATACAGCATTCAACCCATCAAGTAGACATCTGGAAGAAAGTTATAACTTTTTATAATAAAAGCTTAAAAGTTTCAAGTAAGTTATAAACAATGAAAGTAGTGACTTTGAACTGGACAATATATTACAGGAAGAAAAATTTATAATTGTTTCTGCAAAATTAAATTCCCAAAACTTACACAAGTTAAAATATTTATTTAACTTATACAATTGCAACATACGTCATCCACCTATAAAAGTAATATTTACATATTCCCATGTTCAAAGTTCATAGTAAAGATACTAGAACAATGTTGAACAATGTTGAACGAATTTATTCTAGCATTTTTACTGCAGACTTTGAGCAAGCTTTCTATTCCGAAGTTATGCTCCACAGTGCTCTTATTCACTGATTTCTTTCATTATTATAATAAATTTAACATGTCATTTCATAAACAATTTTTATTTTTTTCAAAGTTTAATATTACAGATTAACAGAATATTGACTATAATTATCTTGACATAACAGCTCTTCAACATAATTAGCTGACTTTTTAAAAATACAAGAAAAATTAAGAAAAATTTCTTCTTCTTCATCTTTTACTTTAAAAAATATATATAGTGATTGAAATAAGAACTGCTGAGAAGGGATCTTTGAGCATAGCTATAAAGCGTAAAACTGTGTTCTCCTCCACAGTGATTATTTTGTTCTTATTTGGAATACTGATAGATCTCTTCTTTATATTTTAGTTTCTATTATTTTACTTGTTTATTTATATTATAAACTTATACCCTATAATTGTTTCATGATCATAATTTTATGAGACATTTTACCAATTTCGAAGAATTATACACAGACCAGAAGTAAAACTTATTGTTTGCTATAATCATGATCATAATTTTTAGCCCATTAAACAAAGTTTGGATGGGCTTTTGCTATCCCTTTGCGTTGGCAGCAGCGGTGACCTGCTTTTAATTTTAATAAACCATGTTCCCGAAGTGCTACCATCTTGAAATTCGGTACCAGCATTCGTAGCGATATTTTAGAAGGGTTCACCAAAAATTGAGTTTTCAGGCCAATGGACCGAAAAGGCGTGGTACCACCCTGAAATTTGGTTATGGCATTCTAGGAAACAGGACCGCTGGCTTTTTTTCTATTTTATCAATTTTATCAATATTGGCGAAAAAGGGATTTTTTCAAAAGTGGAGATGCAGAAATTTTATGAGAATTTGAATTCTATGAGGTTTTGACCACATTCATCCAAATAACATGCTCAAATGATAAGGAGGTATATATTTAAAAGAATTTTTAAACTCCCATTATTAAATTTTTCAGAAGAAATCTTTTAATACATTGTTTGAAATAATCACTTTGGAGGAGAGATTTTTGACTTGCGAGCTTAGTAGCCTGAAGTTGTGCTCGAAAATCACTTCTCCAGAGTTGTATGAACAACTCAAGATTTTAAACTGATATTACTTATTTTTTTCAGCAAAAATTCTGTAACGAATTTACTTCAATATTTGTTTAAGATCATAATACATAGCAGCAATTATCCAGATTTTTTAACACCCACCCACTCCTTGTAATATGCCCACCCTTCATAATTGAAAGAAGATTGAAAGGTCAGAAGATGAATAAGAAGTGGTCATTTAAATGAAGATATTTTTATGAATCTACGGTACAAAGAAACCAATCCATTGCAAGATCATTGACGCTCATTACTCCCCTCCATAGATTTTATTTAACCGTAACGGTACTTTATCTTCTTTGATATTTCTGACTTTCTTAACCTTATTCAAGCCTGGCTTTTTGGGACTCTGAATAGCCGGGGACACAAAGTGCCCTCCTCCATAACTTTTGATGAAACCATGCTGTAGTGTTGAAACTTTCTAGAAAATTAGATCAACACTTAATTAACATTTTAGCAAAATAATCTTTCCAATGACGTCATGACTCACGATGACTTCATAACGGGAAAACAAGTGGTGCAGAAAAAAAAGGTGAAATTTAGGCAAAATACCAAAATGATTTTCAAACAAAAATGATAAAAAAAAAGATTTTTTTTTTACTACCTTTCGAAAAGATAGTTGCTAGGGGAATATTCTCCCTAGTTCCTGAAATATTGTTTTTTCAAAATGATCATACATAAATGGTAGGAAAAGTCATAAGATTTCTAGTCGTATAAGCCATTCATCAAAAGTTATGTAAAAAAGTTTAGCAGGGGAGGGGGACCACCCTCCCATGCTTGAATAGGGTTAATGCACATAGAGCAAAGAATCTGGTGTGACTGTGAACATATGTTGAAAGTGTACCACCTTTTATGTTTATGAAAGTTTTCCATGTTTCATAATTTTAATACTTTTAATGGTGAAATTGTTTATCAAACCGTGAAAGTTTGTTATACAAAAGGTTTCAAAATTCTTCCAATCAAAACACTTTAGTACTCACTCTCCTCATGCAAAATACAAGATATTATATACCGGCCTATTCAGTAAAGTTGATCACGCAAAACACAAAATATTTATTTACCTCGCAAAAGTTTAGGCTCCTAAAGTGTGGATTTGTTTTTCAGAATAACTGTTTTCTGTATGTTTGTATATAAAATCTACTCTATATTATTAGTCATACAAATTTAAAAAGAAAATAATAGAATGGAAGATAAACCTCAAGATGCTCCAGAAAGTATGTCAAACATTTTTTAATTCTTTTATTTTCACATCAAAGGTCGCTTTCCACGAGGCAAATGAAATTGCTGCAAAAGTCAAAATAAGACATTCAATTTGTAGAAATTGACGTCATGCAGCTTTCACAGCGAATTATTCGCCTCATGGAAATCAACTTTTATGAGTAATTTTCGATAATTACTGTGAAGGAGGGATTTTTGAGCACATTGCAGATATAATGTTGTTTAAAATAAGAGCAAATGATCACTGTGGAGGAAGAATCTTTGAGCATAGCTGGAACGCCTGGAGCTTTGCTCAATAATCTCTCCTCCATAGTGATTATTTGCCCTTATTTTGACACTGTAGAACATTTCAAACTACAGCTGTAATTAAATCTTTCCTCTAGTTTGCAAATTGAAATCTTGACTATGGCGATATCACCTATGAAGAAACAAATCTTCTCAGTATACTTTATATTGGTGATGCTACAGTAGAAACCAATCTTCTCAGTATACTTTATATTGGAGATGCTACAGTAGAAACCAATCTTCTCGGTATACTTTATATTGGAGATGCTACAGTATAAACCAATCTTCTCGGTATACTTTATATTGGTGATGCTACAGTAGAAACCAATCTTCTCAGTATACTTTAGATTGGAGATGCTACAGTAGAAACCAATCTTCTCGGTATACTTTATATTGGGGATGCTACAGTAGAAACCAATCTTCTCGGTATACTTTATATTGGAGATGCTACAGTAGAAACCAATCTTCTCGGTATACTTTATATTTACAGTAGTTAATATATAGTTACCTTTATTACAGGCTGTCCAGGTACACAAAGTGATTCAGCAGGGAAAACGTCAGCATGTGAAGGATGTCCAAATCAAAAGATATGTTCATCTGGTCAAACAAAACAAGAAGATCCAGGTATTGTAAATGATTAATTTTTAAACTTTAAGAGGGCATTAATCAGAATGCAGGGAACCTTAATTAGAATGTTAACTTCGTATTTGAGTTATTTTGTTTTCACACGTAGCCATATATGGCACATGTACTAAATCTGACATGTCAATGTTGTCGTCATTCAGTTGAATTGGCAACCCGCTTTTCATGTTCCCGAAGTGCTAGCATTTTAAAATTCGGTACTAGCATTTGAGGCAATATTTTAGGAGGGCTGACCAATTTTTTTATCAATTTCGTCCACTTGGTCCCGATTTTTGGGCAAAAAGGGTCTAAATTGCATTTTCGATCCAATGGACCAAAAAGGCGGGGTACCGTCCTGAAATTTGGCTATGGCATTCTAGGTAATATTACAAGACCACTGGCTAATTATTTTTTTTAATTTCGTCAACTCGGGACTGAGTATCAGGGAAAAGGGATTTTTTTCAAAAGTAGAGATTTACATTCACCAAAATATTTAATTTATGATGTTTTTTGACTTCAAAATCTTTTGAATTTTGTTTATGAGGATTTGACCAGGGTCACATTTGGAATTACATTTTGCTTAATCCTACTCTTGATTTATTAGTATAAGAATTATGAACAAAACAACTGAACTGTGGATAAGTCTGAAGCTTTATTGTTTTCTTATTTCATCTCTTACAGGTATCCAGGAAGTAAAATGGAGATTAGCTTCAGTGAAACATAAAATCATCGTTCTCTCTGGTAAAGGAGGAGTCGGAAAAAGTACGTTTACATCAACATTAGCACATGGACTGGCACAGAATGAAGAAAAACAGGTGAAGATTTCAAATAATCCATTTCAGAAATTTCAAGAGAATTACCTATGTGCAAAATTAAATTCCTGGGATTTACGCAAGTTTTTAAAATAACCTCAATATAACACAACGAGAGAAAGTGAATTCCTTTGACCCTAATAGGACTGGGCTTTTTTGGGTCTAAAAAACTGGGAGAGGCAGATTATGCTCTTGATATCTTTTGAATGACTAAGGTTAACCTCATAAAACTTAGTACGATTATGGCCCGTCATCAAAGGAAAAATTTAACATAATTATATTTTTTGCTTATGCCAGCACTTTTTTGATGACATTATCATAAGTTTTTTCGAAAAAGACATGTATTTTTAAGAAATACAATTAAAGCAGTTCTGTTTCGGTTATTTTAGTTCTGTGTTTAGTTTCTGAAAGTTTAACATACCATCTGTTTTTTTAAAAAAATTTGAACCAAAACAAAACGAAATTTCTCCGAAAATCCGAAATTGGAAAACTCAAGATTCTTAAGACATAAAGATTTGTAGAAAGAATTCAAATCTGAAGTTATTTGCCTTATCTATTCCTTATCTATACAATGCTTATTTTCATAGTATTTTGCATTATAAAATGCGATTTGATTCTGTTTTTGAATATTGCGTGCTAAACGAAGCTTTCTAAACATATTGTACACTTTTTCGGATATATTGCACAAAAGATACATTTGAAATTTCTTCTATAGGCAATAAATTTACATGATTAAATGTTCAAGTCAATAAATAGTTCTCACATTACTTCAGCCAAGCAATATTTTTTCACTCTCAACTTGAACGTTCTTATTTATGTGCTTCTTCAAACATGTATATATATCTTCCTCTAGATAGGAGTTTTGGATGTTGATATTTGTGGACCATCTATGCCAAAAATATTAGGCGTAGAAGGAGAGCAAGTAAGTGTTTATCTATGTATAATAGCCCTGTATGCCTATAATGTTGATGCAAGTGTCATGTATCCATTCATCCATACGCCTTGTATGCCTATAATGTTGATGCAAGTGTCATGTATCCATTCATCCATCCATACGCCCTGTATGCATATAATGTTGATGCAAGTGTCATGTATCCATTCATCCATACGCCTTGTATGCATATAATGTTGATGCAAGTGTCATGTATCCATTCATCCATACGCCTTGTATGCATATAATGTTGATGCAA
>JAULBZ010002106.1:0-19671 GCA_032360805.1 Neoturris breviconis
AATAACGTTAGAACAACGTTCTGTGAACGTTGCTCTAACGTTATTTTGCTGACTTTGAACAGGTTTTTGCCGGCTGGATTATATTCGAAGATATTTTGTTGTTGTTTGTAAAATCCGCGAAAATAAATATCGCAATAATGTATGTTCTTTAGGTAAAATTTGGTTTTCCCGAATGTTACAAAAGAATTGAAGCTTTTCGATAATTACAGACTGCCCGCAAATTGATTATTTAACTGAATTCCTTGGTGCCCACAAATTACCGGTAATTAACTGTCATATTGAATTCGTCGTTGCCCACTTATTACAGACTGACCCTCTATGTGAAACCGTAGACTAGTGCCTAACAATTGGCTGCTACAGAAACCCTGAAGATAACGATAGTAAAGTATCATTAATAATGTTTATTTAGTAACTATATAAATAGTAAGTGAGTAAGCAAGTAAGTAAACAATATTTTCGAGGCTTATCCAAAAATACATTTGGCTATTCATCCTTTACCGTAATATATTTAATAGAAAAATTTTAAATGTGAACTAGTAAAAACAGACTTAAAGACGACTAGAGAATCGTTATGGAAACAGTGGCAGAGAGTAATGAATATGCCAGACATGGTCTAAGAAAAATAGCGAGTAGCACCAGTAAAAATCCGCCTCTCTTAAAGAAATTGTAAGAATTTTCACCTGCCTCCTCTTACCGCTTATTCCTACTCCCATTTATTTAATACTGTAGAGTAGGTGTGGTCTTAACTAGTCGATGGCGGTATGCAAAGGACACGAATTACTATCTATGACGATCTCTTATACCATAGCTATCTGCTGATACGAAACTTATATCAAATTATATTACAAATACTTATATTATATTACAAATACATTCATTTTAAACATATACACGTCGCGGCTTTTATTATAATATCTGCATGTGGTAAATACTTACTATATGTTTACTTCTTTGAATGCATTCTACTTAATGTCTGAGTAAATAATGAAAAGGAAAATAATTTCTATAGATCATCTTAATTAATTAGGAGAATCCATGAAGGTGAACAAAACAGGTATTTCGCAAGATATTGGCACAAATTCAAAATAGGAGAATGCGACGTTATTTTTTTCGAAAAGTAAAAGCTTAAATATGCATAAAAAACAGGCTGAATACCCCTTGCCAATTGTCATAAGCCTAAACCAAGCCTGAGAATTTGTTTAGAATTTCTCTTTTTTGCAACAACTTGTTCCTTATCAAACAACGAAAAATAAGCAACAAAATGAGTCAGACCAAGCTTGTAAATAAAGATTGCAATAGGATGAGTCATACCTACATTACGGTAGTATAAGTTGTTTTAGACAAAATAATAATTTAAATATCAAGCGGATTCCGCCCCCTCCATATCTTTTGAACAACTAATAGTATAAAGATCAGCATTTTTCTGATGACGTCATCCATATACTCTTGGAAATGCGATTAAAAGAGTTCTCGATAACGTTTTTCCATTCTGTTTTCAGTTTTGGAAAGATATTTTGTTGTTCTTTAACATAGATTCCGGGTTTTTAACAACAACATTGCAAAATACCAAAATTATCGTTCTAAAATCTGGAGAAAAAATCTCGTAAAAATCGGGGAAAACCAGTTAGTCACGTATCCAAAATTTTCAGAAACATTTCTTTTGTTATTGTAATCTGACCATGTTTCATTTTTAAGTTAATCAAACACAAATTATTGCAATATAATGTTTTGGCGATTTATATAGGATGTCTTCATGTTGAAATAGGTGGTCTCAGATTATGACTTATGTTTTTTGATCCGTTGACGTAATGAAGCTGAGATTTTTACAATTTGTGTCTTATAGATAGTTTTAAAAATTCAGAAAGTTTCAGCTCTATTGCTTTTGTGGTTCAGACGTTATAAATAATAATGTGACAGGAGAGGACGGAATCCGCCCCCGCCCGGGCCTTAATAAGGTTAATCATATTGAGGCTGAGCAGAATTTTTACATGGTTATAAAAAACGGTGTATATATTCAAGAAAATAAATAACGAATGTGAGCCAATCTGTTTCAACATTTTTTTATGAAAATGTGAGCAGAATATTATCGAAAACGATGAGTGTGCTGTTACGGTTATTTCTATCGCCTTGATCTCGACTATGTGAGTCATTAGTCATTTCGGCTTTGGTATCACTCAATTTTCAAGTAATCTTCCGATATTAATAAGTTAATTGAGCAACTATGTAACATAAAAAATAAAAGGTTGATGGTATATGTAAAAGAAGTTTTTTTGAAAATCTGAATGCTGTGAAGTTGAACAGTAGAGATAATAAAGTCGAAAAGGGGATACTTTCAATATTATTACACAATATTCAAGATGTAGCTACGTAAAAAATAACAACTGAATATTTGAAGAAGCAAAGAAAGAAAAAAATCGAAAAAATAAAAATTTTATTCGTAGCTATAGCTTAGAAGTTAAAATTATTATACACGCTTAACTTTTATAGGGACCGTGTTTTTTCGACTTAGGCTGGACATTGTTAAATTACAACTCCTATTGGCACAAAATCGACTTAATACAATGTGCTTAACGTTTTAGTTTACATGAGGCTATACGTTCTTAATTTTTACTTTTTTATGTTTTTTTTATTTTTCCTCTTTAATTCAATATATATTATATTCGAATGTGCCGCATGCGAAAAAGATTCATTCATTCACAAATGAAGAAATAATTCATTCGATTTGTTGAAATTATAAGATATAGACGGTACTGAAGTGCTATTACTTGAAGAGTGATACTTTAGTACATAAATAATACACATAACAGGCTGCATTTGAACTTCTGTATTCACAAATCTTTCAAGAACGAAAATAAAAAACAAAACGCAGAAGTCGAATTTATAAGCCGAGATGAAAAGCAGAGTAGCTCTGGGTCAAAGTAGATATACGAATGGCCGCGAAACAAATCTGATTGAAAATAGGTAAGGTTATATCGTTCCCTGCCATCTGAGTACTGTTTATAACTTATAATATTTGCGATGTAAAATGAGCAATCAGTTGCTATGTTTCAAACAAATAACTTATCACAGTGGACAAAAACCTGTTCAAAGTCCGCAGTAAAGTCGCTAAAAAAACGTTTTAAACCTTGTTCTAGCGTCTTTACAGGTGACTTTGAACATGTTTTTGCCCACTGGAATATTTCTATTGGAATATTTTAAATTAATTTTTAAATCATTTTTAACTTGTTGCCAATTCATAAGTGTTTGTTATATGGAAATTTTACTGAATTTTCATACAACTTATATTATGCATTTATTCAAGTATTTGAATGCCATATACATACGTAATGTACGATCGTGAACTGCTCATATTTTATGGAAAAGAAATCAAAAGTAGTGAGGATATCTAAGTTTTAAAATTGTTATTTTACGGTTTGGCTATTTGTTTTTAATTGACGACCATGTAATTGATCTGGAATGAAAGAATTATGATCAATATTATTGAACATGGCATGGAAAATAAACATCTTATATGTTATGAGAAAAACCAGGATCATACTGTGGTAGCATAGCATTTGATAACATATAGAATATTTACAACGTATCTTGGTGAACAACTACAAATATCTGCTATAAGAACGGATCAAATATAAACGTGAAATGAATAAAGACAGTATACTGCTTTTGTTTATTATTTACCATCAACAAAAATGTTCTGGCCAATTCTTTGAATCCATTTCGGATCGGGATATCAGAAGTAAGTATAGTACAATGATACCATCAGATCAGAATCTAACTAGTAAAACTCAAGTTGAAACAGTACACATAAGAAGAACTAAACCAATTGTATTTCATACAGAGATATCATACACAATTATAACAGATTCTCCACGGATTTATTCAAATATAACAACGTTACCTATTACAACGAGTACCATTCAAATAAATATAATACGCATGAAATCTTTTAAAACTGACATTAATAATATACAAACGGAATCCACTAACAATTTTACAAAGATACCAAAATCAAATATAAAGTCTAAATCAAATAATATACATATTGGTAAAATTGACAGTACCAGTTTTCAATCCAGCAGTAAACCAACAAAATCAATTGCATTTCATAGAGTCGCATCGAAAGAAGCAGAAACTCACACTCCAGGAAATCATTCAATCATACTGTCGCCGTCAGTAAGGCAACAACATACTATTCCATTAAATAACATTTACACACGTCTAAAAAGACAATCTACTGTCCCACTAATAGAAGAAGCATTACCTCATGCAACAACACCAAAATCAAGTGTTAATATAAAAAAATCAAAAACAACCTTCCGATTATCAACGCCAAATATTGGTCTAACAGATATAATCAACACATCGATCCTTTTAACTATATCGAATTACAAACATACATTACTTACGACTCTTTTATCCGAGACAGGAATACTCAATGTCAATTCTGTGCCACGTTATACACCTTCAAAATCAACAAAGAAATCTATATTGTCATTGGCGTTACAATCATCTCAAAAGGTCAGCTCTTCAGATTTAAAAAGCAGTTCAGCAAATAAAAAAGAAACTGCATCACAAAGTAGAGTTATCAGAATAGACGGAAATTATAAAAAGCATCAATATGCATCGAATATTTATAAAAATATACTTACTGCCAAATTAGAAAGTTCTGTATATGCACCAGAAGAAAAAGTAACAACATTTCATTCACCAGAGTATATTAATACAGCATATGTATCCATGAAAACAGGTGTTAACAAGGTAATGTTTAGCAATAAGTTAAATTCTGGTATGCTAGGAACCACTGTCAAGTCAAGGAAAGGAATCATAGCGAATACATTCGAGTCAAGAAAAAATACAAACTCACCTTTACTTATATCGAACGATATTACATCGGATAGTTCAATAGTAAGAACCATGTATTTGCAACCAGTAAGTCTGTCTGCATTCGTCAGGAATACACCTATAAAGGTACGTAAAACAGAAATAATTAGTAACCAGCATGATTTAGTATTTTCAATAGATCCTTCACACATGCATAATAAATCTCAAAATACTATTTCAAAATCATATTTGGCGTATAAAAGCAGGATGTTACCAAAGATTTATTTTACAGTAAGATCAGACAAACAAGGCAGCACAGCATCTGCAATTGAATCGACACCTAACTCAAAGGTACCTTACACATATCTAAATACATCTTTCCAATCTTTGTTAGCGAAAAACAATGCCAAAAGTAAAAACACCGTACACTCTTTGATTCTAGCTACTATGTACTACTTCTCTCAGATCTCTGATGAAGCTATTTCGAAGTCATCAAAAACAAAGGAATATACACTGGCTAGAATCTATACAAAAACAAATCCGCAAATACCTTTGATAACGTTACAAACAACAATAGAAAATGCTTATCCGGAAGAAGTAACAAGAACTTCCATTTGTTCATTATCCATATCTGCAGCAGAAAGCTACACAAAATATGTTGATATTGTCCCAACAACATTGCTTACTTCCACTAATGTTAAAAACTCTTCAATAGGACCACAAATAAGTGCATTATTCATCGATTTAGTAAGAAACGTAACCACAGAAGCTAAACAGAAAACTATGTTCCAAACAACTCTATTCCATGCATCAACAATCACATTAAATACAATGTTATCACATGCAAATACACAAATATCTCATATTAACTTACAATCGACATTTAGACAAATCACTTCTTCGTTGATTTGGAAAGCATTTGAAACGGATTCAATTGTAAACGGAAATATAGAATCTGACTCAATAAACCTAGTAAGTAAAATTATGATCACACCAAGGGTTTCTTCTGTGACTATAGTTCAACTAGCATGTAATACTGTTGAGTGTGACACAGCAAGTGCCTTAGAAGAGACATTAACATCAAGCCTAAATGAAGCTAACGTCAAAAAGATGACAATATCAACCTCAGTTGAAGATTTCAAGATATCAAGTGGTGCAATTAATGCAGGTAATTCAGTCATTCCGGTAAGACTAACACCTGTAACTGCAAACTTTAGAACAAAATATTTTACGATTGCCGAAGAAGCTTCAAAGTCCATAGCAAATGATGTAGTTAGCAGTACTTCAATACCCATACAACCAGTTTTTACGCAGTACATTTTAACTGGGGAGGTTAATGGTAATTTTACAAACGATTTGAAGAATAAAGAATCAGATGCATTTATTCGTTTATCTACTGAATTAAATAAACAGGTAAGATCGCACCACATCGTGTAAGACTGCTGAATACGGGACCGAATAGTTCTGTATATGGGACTTTGTATCGTAATACACAGTCCATGTACCAGTATATACGGCATATATTGGATCGTATTCTATAATCATTCACGTTGTGAACTAGGTTTTATCTGTTTTAATGGTGAGGTGAGCATTTAATCCAAAGTCGTTCCCAGCGCTCCTTGTCTCTTTGAATTTTTTGTCGACATATACACACGATAAAAAAATTAAAGAGACAAGAAGCGCTGGGAACGAGTTTGCATTTAATCATCATACATAATGTTAGGTTGATTTTCTTTAGGCGTGCAATTCAACGCGAAATCCAAAAGAAGACATTCCATTGGTTGAAATTGACATCACACGATGTGTGATGTCAATTTCGACCAGTGAAATGTCTTCTTCTGGCTTTTGTGCGGAATTTTCCGCCCAATGGAAATCAACCTTTAGAGTAGACCGATTTGACAACTCTTGTAAGTTTAGGTATTGTATGGAATGAGTAGGAAGAGTTTTCCCGGTACATTGAGGACATGTAACTCTTCTAACAAATGGAATCAGGTGACAATTGTGTCACAGCACTATTTTTGTTAAACACGGAAGCCAAAATAACTGTTACTAAAGTCATTCGGTAGCATATGGTTACTATGTTATTTTAATTATTGCCTAATAAATTCTCTAAACTTGCGACACATTCAACAAGAACAGGGAAGAAATATAAATAGTTTAGATGAAACAAATCTGTCCTAAAATAAAAGTTTTTCTTTTTAATCTAATGACTTTCTCATAGTTTGATAAAAGTTTCAAGAGGTTTGGACTAATTAAAAGTGACATCAACAACTTCAGGTGAGCAGTAAAAACAATATAGAAAGGTTGATTTTCATTGGATGGAATATTGCACGCGAAAGCAAAAATAAGACATTCAATTGGTTTAAATTGACATGTGTGGTGTCAATACCTACCAATAGAATGTCTTAAATCTTAAGAGACTATCCACTATTTTGTTATTGCATCAAACGTTATGTTACTCTCATGTCAGTTCTTCCAATTGCCCAAATTTTCTTCTAAATGTTCCACGTTTTTTACATCAGCTATGGGTCATTTGTCAAAGAGAAAAAATTGCCCTGATACGAAACCATCCAAAAAAGTCCATTCGAAATATGGTTAATGTGTAACTACCATGTAGCCAAATTTACCGATTTATTTATTTTCTTCTTTAGCACTGGTAGCATCATATTTGAAGCAACATTACACTTTGATCCAACTGCAACAGTAGATTCAACAAAGCTTGCTGAAACGTTAGCTGCAGATAGCTCAGAGATAACAATTATAAAAGTAACAGGTAATACACTCCTATTTAATACTTTTGATTCTTTGTGTTTATTACCTACTTTTCATTGGCTAATACCACAAAACAATTTAACAAATCTGAAACTCTGCTTCTTTTAATCATGAGTGAAATAAAACACTTAATTTGTACAGAGAGGGTGTCATGAGAATTTCTACTATATGTGACAAAACTCTCGTATCCGATAATAATCCCCATGACATTAGTAAGTAGAATAATCATACATATAAAGAGTCTCTGTAACTACCAAAACGTCATGTTTTCAAACATATTGTGTAAAGGAACAAGAAGTTAGTAGTTTTATATTTTTGATCAAATATTTCAGAAGCAACTTCACCCTATTCAACATCAGCATCACCACGGCAAACAAGTACAAGTATAATACCAACGGAATCTACAAGTAGCATTGTATTTAATACGAGAATCTATATTAGTAAATCAGGAAAAACTACTAATAGCCACGTAACATCCATTATTGAAAGACTTCCGTTGGATCGATCTTCATCAATAACCCCTTTATTACGAAAAAGTGCAGTTACAACAAAGCGTACAATCAGCGGAGTAAATACAGAAAAGGCGCTATCAACGGATAGTAATTCAAGAATAAATACTACTAATCTCCACACTACATCCATCATTGTAAGACCTTCGTTGGATCGCTCTTCAGCAATATCATCTTCCTTATCAAAAAGTGTAATTACAACAGTGCATGCTAGCACAAGATCAGAAACAACAATGGCTTCATCTTATTCTAAGCCGTCATCAGTTTTGCAGGATAAAAGCGAATCTATTGATCTGTCACAAGCTACATATACTTTACTTTCTAAGCCATCATCAATAGTTTTGCGTGATAAAAGCAAATTAATTTATATATCACCAACAACACCTGCTGTAATTAGATCAAAATCATTCAATTTTTTAAGATCATCTGCAGTAACATCTAATGCGTTAATAACAAGTTTAGAATTCAATAATTTTGCGTCACCAACAACAATAAACACGTCACATAATAGTCATTCTATAACAACATCGTCAGATAATCTAGCAAGTATGGATGTTGAACAAACGTTACCACTGGGGAGCACTGTAACACAATTTTCAACATTTGATATAAAAGATGCGTATTCATTAATGTCAAACACCGCAATAGCTACATACTCGATTTCAGTGCAAGAAAGTATTAAGAGATTTTTACTATCTGGAAAGCTTGATAGAACATTTACAAATGATTTAGAAGACAATACTTCTGAAAATTCAAAAGCATTATCTGTTGAGTTGAATAACCAGGTAAGAGAAATGTAAAAATGTTTTTGCAAGCGCATCTGCATTAGAATATAATAATAACTTAGAGCTTACCATTTTTGGCAATACCCAATCACAATCAAATTTATTTAAATTTAATTAATTTTTAATAAATTCACAGTTATTTCCGATTGTTTTATTTCAATTGGAAAACGGTATAACTTCTTACGTATATGATATTTTGATATCATAAACATTTAAATCCCTTGAAAGACTTAAATAAAATACAGTTTACCAACTTGTACCAAACTGCAGAAGAGTATTACATGAAATGGATTGCAATGAATTTGTTTCTTCGGAATGAAAATCTAATCCATTGCAAGATATTTGACTCAGTTCTGTAACTTTGAATAACGAGACGGTTTTTAACTTCTTCAGTAAGGTTCATTTCTATTAGACCGGAAATTCCGCGCAAAAAACATTCTATTGGTTGAAATCGGCATCACAGGCTGTTTGATGTCAATTTCTACAAATGGAATGCCTTCTTTTGGCTTTCACATGGAATAATTCCGCCAAATAAAAAACAACCTTTAGAAATGCCACGGGCATAAGTATTTGATTATAGACATTCCATTTCTGTTTAACACAAATTATATATAATTCCTCCTAGTTCGATAAAAGCTTTGGAGCCTTTGGACTTCTTAAAAGTGAAATCACCAAGTATAGGTAAGAATAATGAATTTTGTATTTTCAACTTATATGCTTAGTTATTTTAAACAAAGTAGGCGTTATTTAAATCAAAAAGGCAAAATAATCAGCTATAAGTATGCATTTTTTCCAAATACTTGCATTAATTTACTTTATTCTGTAGCCCTGGCAGCATCATCTTTGAAGCCAAATTACAGTTTGATCCAACTGCAGCAGTAGATTCAACAAGGCTTGCTGAAACATTAGCTGCAGATAGCTCAGAGATAACTGATATAAAAGTAAAAGGTAAATTACTCTTCGTTAATTCTTTTAATTCTTTGTGTTTATTAGCTACCTTAAGGGAAGAAATTTTGGCGGGAATTTAATTTGGCGGTTGGCAAAATCGGCATATTTGGCGGAAATTTAATTTGGCGGTTGATAAATCTTTTTAAATTTAGCGGAATTTAATTTGGCGGTAGACCAATTTTTTTAAATTTGGCGGGAATTTAATTTGGCGGTTTTGGGCAAGTTTTGACAGTTAAAGCCGCTGCGACACACTGATCACGTGACTTTGAATTAAGTTGCTACATATAAATTAGCTCGGGGACGGAATACACAGATGTTTTCAAATTTTTAACCTTTTTTAGACTGTTTAGATCGTGTAAATATTTATAAAAGAATAAGCTTTTCTTTCTTTAGAAATTTGGCGGGAATTTAATTTGGCGGATGACGAAAATGTTTTAATTTAGCGGAAATTTAATTTGGCGGTTTTGGGCAAAAACCGCCAAATCCGCCAAATTTTCTTTCCGCCAAAATGTCTTCCCTTAAGGTACTCTTTATTGGCTAATACCACAAAACAATATCAGCAACTCTTATTTTCTTAATCTTGTCATATAGAGAAGGCGCCTTGAGAGTTTCTACCATATGCAGCAAACTTCCTTGATGCGGTAAAACTCTCGTATATGATAATATTTCTCATGATCCCAATAAGCGGAATATCATACATAAAGAGAATCTGTACCTACCAAAACGTCATGTCTGTCATAAATAACGTGTAAATAAACAAAAAGACTTGCTTCTTAGTAGTTTTATATTCTTGATTAAACATTTCAGAAGCAACTTCACCCTCTTTGATGCCAACATCAGCATCACCAACGCAAACAAGTACAAGTATAATACCAACGGAATCTACAAATAGCATTGTATTTAATACGAGCATCTATATTAGCAAATCAGGAATAACAACTATTAACCACGTAACATCTACTATTAAACAACCTTCCATTGATCGATCTTCATCAATATCCCTCGTATTACCAAAAAGTGCAGTTATAGCAAAGCGTACAATCAGCAGATTGAATACAGAAATTACGCTATCAACGGATCGTAATTCAGGAACAAATACTGATCTCCACCTTACATCCATCATTGTAAGATCTTCCTTGGATCGCTCTTCAGTAATTTCATCTTCTTTATCAAAAACTGTAACTACAACAATGCATGTTTTCCCGAGATCAAAGACAACAATGACAATGTCGTCTGGTAGTAAATCGGAAATAAATACGAATCAAACATCCATAATTGTAAGACCTTCCTTGGATCGCTATTCAAAAGTATCAGCTTTCTTATCAAAAAATAGAACTTCAACAAAGCATGCTAGCAGGAAATCAGAAACAACAATGATGTTATCAACTATCGGTAAATCAGGAGTAAGTACTGATCTTCACATTACATCAAATATTGCAAGATCTTCCTTAGATGACTCTTCAGCAAAAAGGATAACTACAACAGTGTATGCTAACACGAGATCAGAAACAACAAAGATTTCATCTTATTCGAAGCCTTCGTCAACAGTGTTGCAGGATAAAAGTGGATTAATTCATATATCACTAACCACACCTGCTGTAATTAGTTCAAATTATTTCGAATATTCAACATCATCTGCAGTAACATCTAATGCGTTAATAACAAGTTTAAAATTCAATAATTCTGTATCACCCACGACAATAAACACGTCACGTAAAAGTCATTCTATACATGCTTCTTCATCAACAAACTCATTGACAAATTATGCTTCGAGCAGTTATGCAACATTGTCAGATAATCCAGCAAGTACGGATGTTGAACAAACATTACCACCAGAGAGCACTGTAACGCAATTTTCAACGTTTGCTCTGTACGTTAGTTCTTCCACTAATATAAAAGATGCTTATTCACTAATGTCAAATAGTGCAAAAGCTACATATTCGATTCCAGTGGATGGAAATACCAAAAAGTTTTTACTATCTGGAAAGCTTGCTAGAACATTTACAAATGATTTAGAAGACAAAAATTCTGAAGCTTCAAAAGCTTTATCTGTTGAGTTAAATAACCAGGTAAGAGAAATGTAAAAATGTTTTTGTCAGCGCATCTGCAAGAGAACGTAGAAATGAATACACACACACTGGAACAACATTTTATTCTTCTTCCAAGCAATACTACTAATAAAATGATATCTTAGAGCTTACTATTTTTAGCAATACTCAATCACAACCAAATTGTTAAATTGATCTGTAGTGATTTTTATTGCCTTTTTAATTTTTATTATATTTTATTATTTTTTAATAATTTCATACTTATTTTCGAATGTTTTCTTTCCATTACAAAACGAAATATCTTTTTATTATATTTTGATATCTTACGCATTTAAACCTTCCTTGTTTCAACGCAAGGGTCGTCTCAAGTGCAACGAACAAATTTCTTAGAAGGCTTAAATAATTTTTTTTTTACCAATTTATATCAAACTGAACAGAAGAGTATTAAAGAGAAATAGATTCCAATGAATTTGTTTCTTCGGAATGAAAATCCAATCCATTGCAAGATCTTTGACTCCGGTACGTAGATTTAAATAATGAGACGGTTCTTAACTAACTAAGTTAAGGTTGATTTCCATTAGACGGGAAGTTCCGCGTGAAAGACATTCTATTGGTAGAAATCAACATCACGGACCGTTTGATGTCAATTTCTACTAATGGATTGTCTTCTTTTGGCTTTCACGCGGAATAAGGAAAACAACCTTAAGACATTCCGCGAGCATAAGTATTTGATTTAACATTACATTTCAGTTTAACACAAATTATATATAATTCCTCATAGTTTGATAAAAGCTTTGGAGCTGATGGACTTCTTAAAAGTGAAATCACCAAGTTTAGGTAAGAATAATGAATTACATATTTTTTAATTTTTGTGCTTAGTTATTTCAAAGAAAGTAGACGTTACTTAAATCGAAAAGGTAAAATTATCGACTATAAGTATGTATGTTTCCCAAATACATGCATTAATTTACTTTCTACTGTAGCCCTGGCAGCATCATCTTTGAAGCCACATTACAGTTTGATCCAACTGCAACAGTAGATTCAACAAAGCTTGCTGAAACTTTAGCTGCAGATAGCTCAGATATAACGGATATAAAAGTAACAGGTAACAAACTGTTAGTTAATGCTTTTAATTATTTGTATTTATTACCTACTCTTACAAACTGTTAGTTAATTCTTTTAATTCTTTGTATTTATTACCTACTCTTTATTGGCTAATATGAAAAAACAATTTAACAAATCTGCAACTCTTGTTCTTTTAATCACGAGTGAAATAAAATTAATTGTACGGAGAAGGGGTCATGAGAATTTCTACTATATGCGACAAACTTCCTTGATGCGATAAAACTCTCGGATACGATAATATTTCCCATGATCCCAATAAGTCGAGTAATCATACATAAAGAGTATCTGTACTTACCACAACGTCATGTCTACTGTCATACACAATGTGTGAATAAACTAGAAAACTTGGCTGTTAGTAGTTTCATATTCTTGATCAAATATTTCAGAAGCAACTTCACCCTCTTTGATGCCAACATCAACATCACCACCGCAAACAAGTACAAGTATAATACCAACGAAATCTACGACGCTATCAACGGACAGTAATTCTGGAATAAATACTGATCTCCACATTACATTCATTACTGCAAGATTTTCATTGGATCGCTCTTCAGTCATATCATCTTCTTTATCGAAAAGTATAACTTCAACAATGCATGTTTTTCCGAGATCAAAGACAACAATGACAATGTCGTCTGGTAGTAAATCGGAAATAAATACCAATTTCCATCCTACATCCATCATTGTAAGACCTTCCTTGGATCGCTCTTCAGAAATATCAGCTTTCTTATCAAAAAGTGGAACTTCAACAAAGCATGCTAGCACGAAATCAGAATCAACAATGATCTTATCAACTGTCGGTAAATCAGGAGTAAGTACTGATCTTCACATTACATCCAATATTGCAAGATCTTCCTTAGATGACTCTTCAGCAATATCACCTTCTTCATCAAAAAGGATAACTACAACAGTATATGCTAGCAAGAGATTAGAAACAACAACGGCTTTATCTTATTCTAAGCCTCCGTCAACTGTTTTGCAGGATAGAAGCCGATTAGTTCATATATCACCAACAAGACCTGCTGTAATTAGATCGAAATCACTCGAATATTCAACCTCATCTGCAGTAGCATCTAATGTATTAATAACAAGTTTAAAATCCAATAATTTTGCATCACCGACAACAATAAACATGTCAC
Source organism: Neoturris breviconis (assembly GCA_032360805.1). NCBI lineage: Eukaryota > Metazoa > Cnidaria > Hydrozoa > Anthoathecata > Pandeidae > Neoturris > Neoturris breviconis. The sequence goes on from JAULBZ010002106.1 coordinate 14,148, forward strand.
GTAAGAGTCATTCTATAGATGCTTCTTCATCAACAAATTCATTGATTAATTATGCTCTAAGCAGTTATGCAACATTGTCAGATAATTCAGCAAGTACGGATGTTGAACAAACGTTACCACCAGAGAGCACTGTAATGCAATCCTCAACATTTGCTGTGTACGTTAGTTCTTCCACTAATATAAATGATGCTTACTCACTAATGTCAAATAGTGCAAAAGCTACATATTCGATTCCAGTGGATGAAAATACCAAAAAGTTTTTACTATCTGGAAAGCTTGCTAGAACATTTACAAATGATTTAGAAGACACCAATTCAGAAGCTTCAAAAGCGTTATCTGTTGAGTTGAATAACCAGGTAAGAGAAATGCAAAAATGTTTTTGTCAGCGCATCTGCAGGAGAACGTAGAAATGAACACACACACACATTAGGACAACAATTTTTTCTTCTTCCAAGCAATGCTACTAATAGAATAATATCTTAGAGCTTACTATTTTTCGCAATGCTCAATCACAACCAAATTGTTAAATTGGTGTGTAGTGATTTTTAATGTCTTTTTAATTTTCACATTTTATTATTTTTTAATAATTTCACGTTTATTTTCGATTGTTTTCTTTCAATTGAAAAACGGTATATCTTCTTATGTATACGATATTTTGATATCTTCCTTGTTTAAACGCAAGGACCGCCTCAAATGCCAGAAACAAATCTCTTGGAAGACTTAAATAAAATGAATTTTACTAATTTATATGCAACTGCACAGAAGAGCATTATATGAAATAGAATGAAAAACCAATCCATTACAAGTTTTTTGACTCAGTTGTGTAATTTTCATTAATGAGACGTTTCTTAACTTACTCGGTTAAGGTTGATTACCATTAAACGGAAAATTCTGCGCTAAAGGCTTTCCTGCGAAATATTTCCGCCCAATGGAAATCATCAACCTTAAGAAATACCGCGAGCATAAGTAATTTGATTATCGACATTACATTTCAATTTAACAGAAATGATATATAATTTCTCATAGTTTGATAAAAGCTTTGGAGCTTTGGGACTTCTTAAAAGTGAAATCACCAAGCTTAGGTAAGAATAAAGAATTTTGTATTTCAATTTATGTGTTTAGTTATTTCAAGTAAAGTAGCAGGCAAAATAAATAGATATAAGTATGTATGTTTCTTAAATACATGCATTAATTTACTTTCTTCTGTAGCCCTGGTAGCATCATATTTGAAGCAACATTACACTTTGATCCAACTGCAGCAGTAGATTCAACAAAGCTTGCTGAAACATTAGGTGCAGATAGTTCAGAGATAACTGATATAAAAGTAACAGGTAATATAGTGGAATACATCTAGTGGGCAGAAACCTGTTCAAATTCCGCAGTAAAGCTGCCAGAACAACATTGTTCGACGTTGTTCTAGTGTCTTTACTGCAGACGTTGAACAAGTCTATTTCCTACTGGGATTGTTATAACTATTGTTGTACCGGATTCTTAAAACGCTTAGAATGAATAAGATATTGTCCGAAAGTTTCATACTGAAATTACTTATTGTGTACCTTTCACTAACAACTTTATAAAAGACAGAGACATGACTTACTACTTTATGGTAAAGAATGTCTACCTCACACGGTTTACAAATCGTTGTATTATTTTAAAGTACTGATATAAGATTTCTACACTACAAACTTGGATAAAAATATAATGCGATATTGTGTGATTTTTAACGGATTCTCGATGACACAATGCCACTTACGAGCATAGGCCTTTTTACAAGTTCTGTTGTTCCTAGCAGCTTAGTATCAAGGCTCTTGGAACAAATTCGAATTCATGTAGCTCATCTTGCTAATCATAGTTTATGGCTTTTTGTGTGAGTTTTAATTTCGATATTCTGCACATTTTCCCTTAATATTTCGTTAATTAATTATTTCAGAACCAACTTCAACCTCTACAGCGACAGGGCTAACATCACCACCACAAACAAATACACATAGAAAATCAACAAAATCTGCCAGTGGATTTAGTAGTAACACGTTTCCCAGTAACTCTAAAATAAATACTGATCTTCGCACTACGTCAATTATTATAGGACCTTCTTTGGATCAATCTTCGTCAGTATCTACTTTATTACCACAAAGTGTAGCTACAATCAACTACCTTGCTACAACAGAGCATACAAACGCAAAATCATCAACAACAATGAGGCCATCAACTGTCCGTAAATCTGAAACAAGTATTGATTTTCACACTACAACTATTGAGGTAAGACCTTCCTTGGATCACTCTTCAGCAACATCATTTTCCTTATCAAAAAGTGTAAGTACAACAGTGCATTCTATCACGGCATCAAAGGCAACAATGACGCTATCAACTGTCAATAAATCAGGAATAAATACTAATCTTTACACTACATCAATTATTGAAAGACTTTCCTTGGATCACTCTTCAACAATGCCATCTTCCTTATCAAAAAGCATAATTACAACAGAGCATGCTGCTACGAGATTAGAAACAAAAATGACGTTATCAACTGGAATAAATATTATTCTCCACACTACATCTAGTATGTTGAGACCTTCAGTGGATCTATCTACGGCAACATTAACCCAGACTACAATTGATGATGATACCGTTGCATTGACATTCTCGTATAACGTGGCTACAACAGAACATTTCAACACAAGATCAGAAAAAACAACAACTTTATCAACTGTAATGCAATCATCCTATTTGCAACCTTCTTTGACAGTTTTAGAACAACATTCTGAATCACTAAAACTATTACCAACAGTATCTACTATACTCAGATCGAAAACGGACACAAGTTTAGACATTTCAGCGTCAGATGCATATTCAAGATCTTCTGTAGTACCGTCAAATACATTAATAAGGAGTCCAAAATTTAGCGATTCTGTATCAACATCTACAATTATAAATATATTACCTACTTCCGCAAAAACTAAATCTCCGATACGCACTCTGTCGTCAACAAAATTTCCATCAAGCACAGCTAGATGGTTATTATCATATAATTCATCACATATGTTAAAATCGATATCAAATACTGCAGAAAGTTTATCATTTGAAATCAGTACGAGCCAATTCCCAAGTTATACATTGTACGTTAGTACCTATTTACAAATGTCAGGTGCAATAGCTACATACTCAATTCCAGTGAACGAAGAAAGGACGACAAAATTTATTCTCTCTGGAAAGCTGGATAGGATATTTACAAAAGATTTAGAAGACAAAAATTCTGCAACTTCAAAAGCGTTATCAGTTGAGTTAAATAACCAGGTAAGGCATGCACATGTATTGTTGTCAATATATTTAACCTCTTATATCTAGACAATGAATATAAAAGCAAAAAAAAAAAAACCAAGCTCAATATATTTGCTTCTCTCTTTTGTGACGAGCAACATTTCAACTCAATGTCCATACAATCATACAGTTTTCATCTTTGTAAGCGTTAGCAGTAGCCCTATAAAACCTCCCGGTGACTTTTGGTATTGCTGGCAAAACCAAACTGCTACGGAACTTCTCTTCGCCATCTTTACTTTTATAGATTTTATATTTATCTTTGCTTTCTAACAGCAGGGAAAACAGTCATTCAGTTTGATTTTAGCCTATATTCAGTGCAGTGAACTCCTCTTTAGGATAGAAAATTTAAAAGCACCTGTCACAAGTAAACGCTTTGGTTAAGTTCATTTATTTTAATCCTGTTTCACTGCCATATAAGACAGATGTTTATCAGTATGACAAATGCTGTAGAAAACATCATGTAACAGGTCGTATACAAATTTCAGTGGTCAAATAATTACCACTATGGAGGAGGCTAGAAAGCTAGAAAAGATAAAAACGCCTGAAGCTATACTTAAAACATCACTGCTCCACACTGATTATGTTATTTCAACTATGTCATACTATCGGTTTCATGATCATTTATTTAAAATCTATGTAGCTAATATGTTCATTTCCCATAGTTTGATAAAAGCTTTGGAAATTTGGGACTTCTTAAAAGTGAAATCAACAAATTTAGGTAAGAATAGTATTTGTTCACTTCCTTCATAATTGATTTATTTTTTCAACACCTTTTAAAAAAGTAAGGCACATCAAATTCCATTCATATGCATTATGGTTATGACAAAATCACATATCAGCCAACCCACCAAACACTGATCCCCCAAATGAGAATTGTATTTTAATTGAAGCCAAACAAACACACACACACAAACAAGACTGGAAAGGAGATAGGAACACTGAACAGCTGTTTCTGGCTTATTAGCCTTTATCGGCAGTGTATAGCAAACAAAGATATTAAATAATTGTATCTCGGCTCTGATCAGTAAAGACATGTGGTGTGTAGGTAAACAACCAAAAATAGAATTAGTGATATATCACTAAAATCAATTAATTAGCAATTAAAAATCGATTGTAGACCCATTTTCTTGAATAAAAATGATTCTAGATTCTAGTACTTTCTTCTCTAGTTCTGGTAGCATCATATTCGAAGCAACATTACACTTTGATCCAACTGCAACAGTAGATTCAATAAAGCTTGCTGATACATTAGGTGCAGATAGCTCAGAGATAACTGATATAAAAGTAACAGGTAATATATTTGGAATACAAATGAACAATAAATTTTTTGGGATATAATATTAAAAAACTAGGTAAACCTTAAAGGCCAATCTCCATGCAGCAACTTTTGAGCGCGCGGTAATAAAAGAAAGAAAATGTTTTATATCCCATGTTGTTACAAATGATAAAAATTAATTTTCCACTTCTGTGTGACAACATAGTAAAAACTATAATTTTTCTCCTCAAATGTTGCAAGCTTTGATTAGAATAAAGTTAATAATTATCTTTATGGAGGTACCTGACCTGAATAAAGAACCTTTTTTCCTATTTGGTGGGGATTTCTAAGAAAAAATGTCCTACCCTGCTGTTTTTTATTAATAACTTTTATCATGGTGCGTTAAAACGACTGAAATTCCACAAGTCTGCCACAACACCTATTACAAGCATTTTTGCGGGGGAAAAGGTTTGGTAGTCGTTGCAGGTGTCCTGTGGTCACGCCCATTTTTGACTGATGTAATCGAAAAAAACTGGATTTTCAGTGTCAAAATGCATATTTTAAATGAAATAGCATATTGTTACTATCATTATCTTGTTATTAATAATGCGTTCATTCATTTAACATTATTTCCGCTAAATTTGTGCGAAATAACACTTTAAACAACGGAAAATAAAATTTTCTATTGTTATCAAGAAATTCTATTGTTCTCAAGACAATATAAGGAGAATAGCCTATTGTCTACCAATTTTTGAACATTTTTGAATCAGGCTTGATGAGAATATTATCTGTACTAATTTTTATTAAGAAATTTAAAGTAGTTTAGAACCCTAGTTTAACCGGGGGGGACAAAAATGCCCCCCCTGCCAGAAATTTTTTTGTACCTCCAGAACCGTTTATGCTATGCAGCTGAAACTTTGGGACTTTTAATATAATTTTATTACGGAAATT
>JAULBZ010002107.1:0-16152 GCA_032360805.1 Neoturris breviconis
GGAGGAGAGACTTTTCCGAATATTTTCAGCCAACTTGGCTTAAAATATTCTGAAAAATCTCTCCTCCACAGTGATGAACGGCTGTTATTTCGAGCCCTGCATTACAGTTGCCAATAAATGAAATCAAGATTTATTTTTCTCACTCTTGACTAGCAAGTTATTTAAAGGCTGTTTGAAAGGCTACTTAACATCTATAGATTTATTTATATTTTAGCTTGCTTGTTTGGTGGCAAGAGCGATTGTTGTATTTCCATTATCTCTTTTCTTCATATACTGTCGAAAGAAAGAACATCGTATATCAGCGAAGATATTATTTATGATTTGGTTCAGTGGTATGTCTAAAAATACGTCTAAAACACGTCTAAAAATACGCGAACTAACATCAGTCTTGACTCGTTAATCCACTTCATTTATACCTTATATACCATGAGGTCAGAGAAACAGTCCTTAAAGAAACTATAAATGTATAAGCATGTAGAGTACATGCATGTGCTCGAAAGAAAAACAAATAATTACTGTGGAAGAGTGATTTTTAGCCTACCAAATGAAGTTTGGATGGGTTATTGCTAACACTTTGCTACATCGGCGTTGCTTTCGGTATCCCTCTTCTTTCTTATATTAGACCATGTCCTTGAAGTGCTAAAAGCGGTAAAATTTAGTTTGAAGAGGGAAACGAATCACGAGGCAAAGAGTTCCATAGCTTTGCGGTTCTAGGAAAGAAGCTAGTTTCATGAAACTTGCAACGAGATTTAGGAATGTTGAGAAAGAACAAGTGATTTGAACGTAATTTGGAGAAGCGAGTTTTTCGAGTGAAAGAACGAAGAGAAAGAACAAGTTCGTGAGAGCATTTACTATGGTAATTGCAATAGAAAAGAGAGAGACTTGAAAAATCAAAAGTCCTGGGGAGGAAATCTCTCATGAAATTACCTAAATTATGGTATAATTATGCATATACCTCATATGACATGGAAAGAACAATGTTGAAACAATAAATCAGTCAATAAAATCTTATATCGACAGATAAAATATATACGTGAAAAAAATTGAAAATATGGTATACACCTTTCTGGAGGAGATCACTGAGAGCACTCCTGCATAATATTTTTAATTGCCATTACACCAAATTGTTCCTAATAGAAAATTCACAAAAGGAGAAGTTCGCTCCATTTGTTGTTCAGGAAATATGGTAAAAGGTTCAACAGGGGAGAGGGGGCCATATATAAGAGGGTTAAGACGATGTTGGACACAGTCAAGTGATGATAGTGATCGTTGAGAAGCTCCTCCCCAGATGTGACACCAAAATTCTATGGTCGGACGAATTTGGCTTTTGTAGAGATAGAGAATTGAACTTGGGGATAGATATTTGCGCAACCAGTAAAAAGAACCAACCATCTTTGAGGCATTTTTAGCAATTATGGTAGTGGTGAAAATAATGATTTCTGTGCAGCACAGGCAGGAGAAAACCAAGGCTGTGAGTGTGGTTAAGTGTTATGTTAAGAAAATCATCAGATTATGTTGGGAAAAGTCTCGTGTGTTATTTACATAGCTTTTGGGCCTATTGGGCCTATTTTCATAACTTTTATGGATAAGAAACCTAATGTTTTAGGCAAAACATAGTATAATTTCATATTACTGATTTGACTGTTTTGATTTGACTGTGATTTTGCACAAAAATACAGATTTCAGTGTGTCAGGTAAGAAAAACATAGCTACTGTGGAGGAGTGATTTTGGAACGTAACTTTAGAGTTACTGGCATGATGATATGCTTAAAAAGCGTTTCTCCAAGGTGGTTATTTATTACTCTTGTGAGATGTAATATTAATTTATTGTGTCATCGTTTCAGGATTGCGAGGAGCTGTTGCATTTGCTCAAAGTTTACATTTACCATTAGCAAACAATGATGCACGAAATCTTATCATTACAACAACATTAGCTATTGTTGTATTTACTAATATCGTTCTTGGTGGAGCCACATTGCCACTTGTCAAGGTATCAAATATCCGAACAGCTCTCCTTCGTTATTAGCCTGTTAAACAAAATTTGTATGGACTATTACTATCACAGCAGTTGCCTTCTTTTCCTATTAGACCATGTCCTTGAAGCGTTACCAGCATTCAAGGCGGTATATAGGAAGGACTCGCAAATAATTATTGATTTTGTTTGCTCAAGTCTTGAATATTGGGCAAAAAGGGTTCAAATTGCGTTTATGGTTTCATCCTGAAATTTGGTATCCGCATTCTAGGCAATATTGTGAGATGACTAGGGATTGTTTTCGATATCGTCGACTCAGGACCGAATATCGACACAAAAAAGGGTTTTATTAAAGTGTAGAATTTTGAAAATTTAATTTTGATCACCTAAAAGGTAATCCAAATATTATACCCAGCTATCATTCTCAAATGATCAGGGAATTGACCTGATTATAAGGGATTGGCTGTAATCACATTTGTAGAACTAAAATAAATAAATGATAAGAGCCGAAAGAAGACATTTCATTGGTAGAAGTTGAAGTCACGCCAAAATTAAAGGTAATTAGTTTCATTACACTACGTTATGTTATACAGTTAATGGCTTTATAACATTGATTATCCCCAATATGAATTAGAAATATAGTGGAAATAAAATAAATGGTGTATTTTATTAAAGAAAAGGAATTAATTCGAAGAAAAGGTGTTCTTCTATTGCAATCTTCTATTGTCTAGTGTTGCTTTATTTTTAAATTGTAACAAACAATAGAAACAAGGTACTTTTGACAGACATGCATCATGACTTGTTAATGTTTTAAAGAAACCAATATATATAGCCTGTGCATATTGTATTGTTTATGTGCATAGTCTATGCAAACCTATGCATACATCACATACATATAAATATATCCTATATACATTATAGCCAATACACATAGTATATATACATATGGCCTATCTACATATGCGTGTTCTAAGTATATTCTTATATTCTAAGTATAGTATATACTTACAGCCTATAGACATATGGCCTGTATACATATAACTTATATGCATGTAGCTGATATATTATGTAAACCTTGACTATATAGGAACACTATAGCATCTTTATATAGTGTATGCACATAAAGTCTAAATACATATAGCCTATATGCATGCAACCTGTTTACATATATCATATATAAATATAGAATAATAGAATTTGTTTATAGCATACTCTCCATTTTATAAGCATATAATTAAATACAAGACCATGGCAATATATAGTGTATACATAGTACTATGCTACATAATGTATGCGAATCATTTACGTGTGTAGGGTTAAACTTTCACTCGATTTGGCGGGCTACTTTCGATACAATCACTTTGATTTTATGAATTTCCAATTTGAAGAAGAAATGCTGTATTCGTTTCACTTTTAATTATTTTCTCTTAAATAGACAGGCGAGCAATTTGTGAAAATTTGTCCGCAAGGAATTGAAAACAAAAAACCACCGCAAAAATTAGCCCGCGCCAAGATTAATCTCCCTAAAGATTTTATGGGGAGTAGAACTAATATTTAATTCGAATGAATTGTGCCGAGTTAACTCGTCGAGTTGGCATTTTGAATTGTAGTATTTAACTCATTTAAACAAGTGATTGAGTCAAGTCATTATTGTAAGTAGAGTTCTTTTACTTAAAGATTGCACTCCTCTCATTTTAGTTGTTTGAAGTTCAAAGTAAACGATCACGATCTAGTATGAGTAAATCCCTTGCAATGGTAGGTCATGTTTTATTTTGTACCTACTCAGGACATCTCTTGCAATGGTAGGTCATTTATTTTATGTTACATCAACTGAATGATTTTCTTAGTGACATACTATTATGACAAAGTGATTTATGACGTCACATTTTTGTTGTTCTTATTTTAAGAGTTTTATCTTTGCTAGGGTCGTATTATTGGTCCCTCAGAAGCTTCCAGTCAAGCAAATCAATATACTGCTAGGCGTGGTAAATCGCCCATGAGCATTATACGTGGTTGGAGACGTTTCGATAAAAAGTATCTCATGCCATTCTTCATTAGACAACGCGATTCAAAGGTAAATATTCTATATAGTCTGGACCTCGTAGAATATTTTGCTACAAATGTTCTCTGCTGCAGTTGTAACCAAGAATCTAAACGTTGTGATGCCTATATGTGATAATACAGTTCTTTTTGTGTGGCTGAATGATCCGATACAGCAAATAATCACCGCGAGGGAATTATTTTGTGCAATGAGACTACTACCTTAGAGGTACTAATTTTCGCGGCTATTTATTTTTGCGAATGAGCCATTTTAAAATATTTCGTGAGTCGAATATTTCGCGGATATATTTCGTGAGTCGAATTTTTTTTCGGATTTTTGCGATGCCATAGTTTGGAGAAATTAAATTTGCACTTTTGGAATGAACAAGACAGTTGTATAAAGAAATCAAACTGAACTTGTCCCCAAGAGGTGGTGAGTATGAAATTAGTTGGCCTGTATAGGTTGCGTACATCTAGGTAGTTACATTAGTCGACCTGTATAGGCCGCGTACGTACATCTAGGTATTCCACTAGTCGACCTACATCTAGGTATTTCCACTAGTCGACGTACCTCTAGGTATTTCCATTACTTTACATGTATAGGTCGTGTACATCTAGGTATTTCCATTATTATTAAAATAATCAAAAGACTTTGCTGGTAGTTATTTTCGCAAATAGCATTTTTTATATTTTTCGCGGGTATTTGTTTTTCATGTTTCAGGATTATCAAGTTGCAGTGACGCATATGATTGATAGATGGGCAGCGAATGAAGAACGTGTTGCGCATCAATTTCTCACTTCTTCTTGTGAGGTTGAAGATAACACACCACTGGTGATAAATCGTACTCGTAAGAATATCGTGCGTCCAGTTCGCAAGTATCTTCGCACTGTTGATGATGGTGGTAAGACTGAAGATGAAAGTGATACTGGCATGACACCAGCTCATGTTGCAGGCAGAGTAAGATATAGACGCTAATCACTGTGTAGGAGGGATAAATATCACTCCTATACAGCAAAGTTTGGGTGCGCTATTATTATCACTTTTTTATTAGCTCATGTTTTTGAAGAGCTACGCATTCGAGGCGATATTTCGTATATATTTATAAGATAAAGACAAATAAAATCTTCTTGTGTATTAAAATTATTTTATAAAATCTAATAATGCAGTAATAACATTTCGATCCTGACTGCGTCTGGTTCATATTTAATTTAACAAATAATTCTTTAAAAGTATCGCTTGAAGACAATGGAATCCTTAAAAGGATTATCATATTTTAAACGTTATTTTCTTAAAAATCCCAACATGCTGACAATAAGCAAAAATTAAAGCTAAGTTGAGTAGTCTATCATTATGTGCCTGGGCACGTATTCCCGCACAAAAAGGAAATTATTGCATTGCAACACATTCTACGTTGAGCAGTCAACCCATGTATCGATTAGGAAAAAAAATAGAGAAAATATGTTTTGTCAACAAGCTTACACACGTTGTTCTAACGTTATTTTTCTGACTTTGAACAGGTTTTTGCCGGCTGGGCATTAGTTCCTTATATTTACTTCTTGCTTTCCTTTTGTTTAGGTTCGTTTTGCAAGTGATGATGAAACTTCAGCGTTGAAAGAAGAAGCGAGTGGTGGTTACGGTTCGATTAATTCTAGCAATAATGACACTATCAATGACAATGATAGAGAAACTTTATTGTAATAATAAATAACATGGGTAATATGGGTTTTTTGGACTGCTTTTTTATCGAAATTATTTTATTATAAACAAATCTTATCTGTGACATCAATAGGATGGTTTTCGTCTACAGATATTTCAAGTACGCTCGGACTTTTTTAAAATAACCATCATTTTCAATCATATAAAAATGCCAGACATCACCTGTGGAAGAAGAGTATTTTTGAGTACTCATCCGCAGGTGTTATCCGGCAGATATGTTTGACTTATTTTTGTTCCTTTATGAATATATATATACATATATATAACTTTTCTACAAAACATTTCAAATTATTTAGAGTATAGATTTTTTTTTTATTATTACTATTTTTTTTAGTTTTTCTTGTATATTATTGGCACTGTATATATTTATTCTTTCTCATTTTTTCAGCCCGTCAAACAAAATCCATAATGTAAGATTATTGGTATCAGTTATAACAATATACCAAACTATAATTGTCCATGCTCCATGCCATAAATCCATATACCTAAATTATAGCCAAAGCCAAGCTATAAGCACACCATAAGCCTATAAATTTAAATCAACCAATCAATGCTATAAACCTATAAACCAAAATCGTGTGCCATTAAGCTATAACCCATACCATAACCGTAGGTATAACCTCAACCAAACCTTAATATAACGTCCAGACCATAAACCTATAAGTCTAAGTCATAACCTAACGATAAGCATACCGTAAACCTAAAATCTATATCATAACCAAAATATAACAGTTGTCTAAACTCACTAAAAGCACTTTGCGTGATTGTGCTAGCCGGGTGGGCGTGGGAGGGAAGGTAGGATTTCAAGCAATCTCTCCCATATCAGCCAAGCAGTTGAGGCTAAAAAAGAGTGAATAATGACAGTGTCAAACTCATATTTTGTCGAAAAAGACTTCAATTGTCAACATTCTTTTGTTGAACGATATCTTTTTAGGGAAAGATATATATTGTTGTGTCTTGGGTAAAAGCCGGGCAAAATGTTTTGCTTTGGGAAAAAATAAAAAGAGGGAGGCGTTTATTAAATATTTTAGTGCTTAGGGAGAGGGCGTTTAATCGAGGGAAAGGGGGAGGCGTTTAAAAGAAGGAGGCGTTTAATCGATGCATTACGGTAATAGACTATTTGACAAAATAATAAAAACGAGTTACTGCGCAAAAAGGAAGTTGCATTGTAGCAAGTTCTACTTTGAGCAACGACAGCCTCGTTTTCATTATTTTAGTCACAATTACTTATATTTACCGTATTTTCACTTCATGTTAATCATGTACATAAACTATCGATTAAATGCCCAAGGCGTTAATGTAAATATCGAATTTATAGGCTGATAAGATTTGCTTCTGGTGTTTTTCATAAATATTTTACGACTCATGACTGATAAAACATAAGTTAACAACGAAGCAACTCCTCTCATTTTGTATCACCTTTAATATCATTCACGAGATTTTGTTTAGTTTCTTGTTTTTTTGGGATGGGGAAGCGTTTATTGTATTGCATTTTGTATAATGGGGCACATCTTTGACCTCATATGGGGCGTTTAATAGATCCTTTACTTCGACTTTTACATATAACTGTAAAAAGTTTCGAACGGTTTTAATTTAGGACAAGGTTGTCTGAAAATAACAGAGTCCAAAATATTTTGTAATCCCAAAATCTTTATGTCTGAATCTTTTTAGTTCTTATAAAATTCCTCGGACTCAGGTTAACTAAACTTAAATTCATGTTTTTATTAGTTTTCGTCGTTTTCACATCCTCACGAGTTTCAAAATGGCTACCATCGCGTTTCAAAGCAATTCTTGAGGCCATTTCTCTCCATCCAATGGATCCATTTGAGTGATCCATTGTTTATGTGGTTCGAACAATTTTATCTGTTTACTTTAAATCTTTGTCCAAATTTTTTTACAGTAAACGTCCGAAATAAAGTAACTGCCGAAAATATTTTGTCCGAAATATACACCTCCGAAATTTTTTTACAGTTAATGTATGCGATTCTTAATTTATACTATGCACTAAAAAGTAGGAAATTTTATGCATGACATCGTTTACGTATAAATTTAAAAATTATTTATCTATACAGTCAGTGGGTTCGAAATAAATAAATACACATACCTTTATAGACAAAAGAATATTCTTTCGAAATACTCTCAACGATAAATCAGTCGCGGACAACAGTTATCTCAGAGATATATCCCAGTGAGCAAAAACTTGTTCAAAGTCCGCAGTTGTTCTAGCGTATTTACTGATGACTTTGAGCAAGTTTTTGCCTACTGGGATGTACCGCGTCCCTCTACCCTACCAGTAGAAACTGCATGAAAGAGAAAACTTTGCGACTACGGTCGACTAACTTACTACTTTGTTTTTGTCTAATCAGTGTTCGAAAAAAGAGTAAATAACCACGTGGAGGAGGGATTTTTGAAATTTGTAGCAAATAACCACGTGGAGGAGGGATTTTTGAAATTTGTAGCCTAGAGCTAAGCTATTCTGTTATTTGTGATTACTTTCTATTTATTGTATCAATTTCATCTTTCTTGTAATTTTATACTAGTTCTTTGTGAAAGAAAACCTGAATACATCTTTGTTACAAAATGACTCTTATTGTAAGACCACTTCCTCTCACAATGTGTACATGCTAGATGGATAACCCCAAAATGTATATAGAAAACAAAATTTAGGTTATTCATATTTTTCTTATCAATCTATTGAAACGATACAAATCCAGTGACCTTCCTTCAAGTTGAATCATAATGTTTTCTTGATGTTTTATATCGCTAGATTGGATACCAGTCCCTTCTACGTCTAGTCAACTTGACTTTTCAGTTTCAGGATCATCGTTTACCATGGTGATGTATTCAGTGTGACGAATACCAAATGAGAAACTTGGTCCAGTTTTCTTGTTGATCCAAACCTGAAAATAAAGCACATTTGAAAATAACAGGCAAGCTAAGTAACACCAAAGTAGGCATTTGGTGTTGTTAGACGGCTAAACCGCAATTATTTTATCGAGTAAATCTAGAGGAGAGCGGATATAGTAAGCCCAACACCCGTGCTACACACACTTGAAAGGTTACACTCTGATAACTTGTCGACATTCCACTGAATGAACGATATTTTGTGACTCATTTCAGCAGAGGAAGCATCCAGTCAATATTAAACTCTTTTTTTAAATACTCTCCATTGTAGATGTTTTACCTTTTCTGGTTTGTATGCGCCAGGGCCTGGTACAATGACTTTATCTTTTATTATGTCATGTCGTCCTTTGATAGAATATGCTGGTCCTCTTTTTAAATATGTATTTGGATCGCATACTTTATATGTTCCTGGGCCAGGCGTCTAAAAATAATAAAGAAAATTAGAGAAACTCAGTAGGAAACTTTCCTTCTGAAAAAGCCCCAAAATTAATTTTCATAGGTTTCCTATGAACGACATTGAAACAAATAAATAGGTAAATAAACATTTCAAAATATTTTTATATTCAGCTGAAGACAGATAATGAGTCTCGAAAATACACGTTTTTTTATATAAAACTCAAGTTTCTTATTTTGATTTTGAATTTACTGAACTGAAAAATGTATGTAACTGCTAAAAAACATCAAATCCAAGCAAAATATACAAAATGAAATGTTTCGTTTAACATATTCTGTTTGTGTGACAAATAAAGATTTTTTTTATCCAATTATGGACCTACGTGTGATTTAGAGATCAAAATTTCCAAAAAAATATATAATAGATGTTTCTTATTGTTTGCAAATTGCAGTTCTGTGTTTCCTATTTTTGACCTAAACTTAAAACTTTTCTTATAAAGTCGTTTCTTATGTTAACACAAAAACGTGCACTTCACATTTTCTTTAAGAGTCTAAACTTATATTTTATCTGATTGAATACAAACCTTTTGAAGATCTTCATGATAGTGTCCAACCGTTGGTCTACCACATATCGAATGTGACGGTGCCGAAGGTCTGATAACATTTGATCCAATTAAAGATGGTAATTTATATGTATTCGGTGCCGGCGATGTTTGAGTGATCGTTTCTTTAAACCTTCCACCAAACGAATAACTTGGAGCTCGTTTGCTATGTGGTAATGGGTACTTTTCAGGACTGTACTTTCCTAGTAGTAAAAACCAAGTGTGCTAAATTTGCTCATCAAATACACAACCTCGTTCCCAGGGCTTCATCTCTCTTGACGTTTAACGCTATGAGAAAAGGAGAGAAATACTCTCTCCTTTTCTTATAGCGTTAAACGTCAAGAGAGAAGAAGCCCTGGGAACGAGGTTGATCAAATACATATTTTAAAAAATTCAGCCTAAAAGATGCTAATCTTTGAACATGGACTCGTACATCTATTAACACGGATTGTCTATTGCCATTTGTCAAAAAATGAGGTTTTTGACGTAGATATTAATTAATGTGGTTTGAACGGTTTAACGCATCACCAGTTGGTTTTAAAACATAGTTTAAAATTTTTATAGCTAGGAATACACTTGACCCAGTGGACAAAACTTTGTTCAAAGTCAGCAATAAAGAAAACTTTATCCACTGGCGAGGTAAAGTTTAAAATAAATACATGCAATGCCCGAAATAAGATGCTACAGGAGAGATTTTGAAGGGTTATACTAAGTGGGCAGAAACTTGTTCAAACTCCTCAGTAAAGACACTAGAACAGTGTTCACTGCTCAATGTGGAAGAGTGATATTATATGATTGCATGGTTCATTGCTCCTCATTGATTGTTTCCAGCCGGAAAAAACCTGCTCAAAGTCCGCAAAATAATGTTAAAACGTTGATCTAACATTATTTTGCTGACTTTGAACAGGTTTCTGCCGGCTGGGTTTCCTCTTATTTCGAACACGGTACCTGGTGCAGGGGTATGATTAATTCCTCTTTCAGATTGTCTGCTATACAATGAGTATGCTGGCGCTGTAGCTTTTCCAGTGCGAGTGATGAACTGTGGTACCATGTAGGAAGGACCCGGTGAACAACTCTCATACTAAATGAAGTGTACATAGTGATAGACAACCTCGTTCCCAGAAGAAGCCCTGGGAACGAGGTTGCAGTGATAGACTATTGATCAGATTTGTAGAAAGGCCCCAGTGGCCGAAAACTTGTTTAAAGTCCGCAGTAAAGATAACAACAACGTTAACAGTGTTCTAGCATCTTTAATGCGGGGTTTGAACAAGTTTTTGCCCACTAGGATCTCAGTCGTGATTGATTAGGACCTGCGATATATCAGTAGAATGGATAACATTGCTGAAAAAAAGTTTCAAATCCACAATCGATTGATTGTCGGGAAACAAATATCTACTAAATTGACTGGAATGGGAGAACAAGATACCACATTCTCTTTCAAAGCAGTATTTCAGCTCTTATGGAGCTATTGAATAAACTCCCGTTGGCCCTGGAAGCAAGACCAACGCTTCACGTATCTAGCGATGAGTTGATGCCCCTTACTGCTAGTGAATATGCCCTGAATTCATATAAGCTCCCGTTACTAAACAGAAAGTACTGCGTGAACAAGAGGCTACATAAGAATTAGCCTCAATACCATTGTGCATTCAGATTCATCCAAAGCTAAATGCGGGGTTTTGGCATTATTGGTGTGATTGGTCCTCTGTATAACACATTCATAACGTAAATTAAAGGAATAACTTGGTAAAATAAAAGATAACTTTAAAAATAGTTTCTCTGGACATAATTCAGCACATAATTCAGATAATCAAAGATTAAAACACCATGTTTTAGATTTATTGTACCGGAAGGTTTCTTATGTTGTCTTCATTGGACAGAAAGACAAAAAAAAAGTTCTCACCGATGTAATAAAGCGTTTACCAAAACTGAATGCTGGCATCTTCTTTCTTGTAGCATCATGGCTCATATAACCTGTGGTACCTGGAAGGTTGTATTTTGCTGGTCCCGGACCGTTGAGCTTAGCTGCTATTACTGGTCGTTCTGCTACTTGCATGCTTCTTTAGGTTAGATAATTGTAGGTGGTATGGTGTTTGTGTATGAAGAAAGTGCAAGCGTCAAGTGTATGAAATAAGATAATGTGACGTTTAATACACAAATTACGTCAGTACGTTAAATACACAAATTACGTCAGTAGTAAATATAAAGCAATTGAGTAAAAACTCAAAGATGCAAGTTTTTAGCGTACAATAGAGCAGCGCGCATGTGATTTTTTTTTCTCTGAAGTCTACTCAGATAAATCCCTCTGAGATAATTCCCTGAGATAGGAGGGCTTCTAGTGGTCATTTTCTGCTTTTACGTTTTACTTGTGCGGTGTGTATTGCTTGTTAAAATTCGTAAAATGCTCCATAATTTATGTGAACGGTTGTAGGCCGAGATACATCGAGGACTATTCACGTAGGCTAATAAGAATAATAAGATGTTATAAATAACTCAAAAACTATACATTTTCTGAAGTGACTAGCGGAGGCTTTATTTTCATAAAATTATTCAGAACAGCCTGGATTTAAGTCCATTTACGATACATGTAGCCAGGCTACAACCGATCGCAGAAATTATGAGACATTTTACGAATTTTAACAAGCAACACAAGTAAAACGTAAATACAATGACCTCTAGACGTTCCTTGAGATTTATCTAAGTAGACTTCAGACTTAGGTCTTTTTACAAACTCGACAAATTCTGCTGTTCCTAGCAGCCTAGTACCCAGGCTCTTGGAACATATTCGATTTTCTGTGTCTTTAGGTTTGCTACCGAAAATTTATGACTTTTTATCTAAATGAAAATTCGGAATTTTTGCTCGAATTTTACCTTGTCTCAAATATTTATGCGATTGCTTGTAGATTAAGAACTTTTTTTAACTTTTCCCGGATCTACAGTTTACATTTTAACAAATCTCACTCTCCTTCGTCGAGGTAAGATTTAATAATGGTATCAAAACTACCATAAAAAAGAAATAATTATTTTCTGGTTGCATAAAATGATCATACATTAACGCATTTCCTGTTAATGATTCTGACGTCAATGTATTACAATAACCTTAGAAGAAAACAGACCAAGTGAGATCTAGAATAATCGAAGTTGGTCTGTGGAAGAGGCTATGTTTTTCTTTTTCAATTTTCCAAAAAATTTAAATAGGCGCCCCCCTCGAATAAGCTTAGTAACGAAGTAACCAATCAATTGCAAACAATCGGGAAGTTTCATATACCACGTGTACGTTGAAGGAGATATTTCATAAATATAATATTACAAAAAGAAATAATCAAAGATTGCAGTTGTCCAAATAGCAACAAACAATCACTTTGGAGGAGAGATTTTTGAGCATCTCCTACACAGTGATTATGTGCTCTATAACAGATACTGAACTATCGTTCTCGAATAATGATATGCACCGCGCATATCTATGTTATTCTGTTTAGTTACACTATAAACCCAAGGCCATTAAATGTTCGTGTTTTGTTTACTTGGCGGCTCTAATCAATTCACGAAGATGAGCTTCTAACTTGACAGCATCTTGAGCAAACTTTCTAATTCCTTCCGAAAGTTTTTCGGTTGCCATGGCATCTTCATTTAATAACCATCGGAATTGTTGTTCGTCTAATGAAACCTTCTCTAATTCTAATGATTGAGCTGAAATGAAATATATGCTGACCATTACTGTAAATAAAGGTTAGAACAGTCGAATCCTCGCAGTGGTCAAAATAAGAGTAAATAATCACTGTGGCGGAGGGATTTTTGAGCGTAACCAAGCCTGAAGTTATGCTCAAAATCATTCCTCCACAGCGATTATTTACTCTTATTTCGACCAGTCGCAATAGCAGATATCCTTTAAGGCGGATCTCCACTAGGCGAATTTGTTTGCGTGAATTCTAAATGAATCCATTACATTGGTTAAAAGCGATGTCACCTGATCCGCATAGCAAACCCCTCTCTGTAGCCGACGCTTGTTCATGATCTCGATCGAACATTTTCCTTTAAATACACGCTCATCCCGGTTCCAACGATGCTGTTATGGAGAGGTTTAACTTTCTTATTAAACGATGCCGCTATTGAGAGGTTTAACATTCTTCTGGTCAAAATAATATTAAAAGTTCTGTAGATAACAACAAACGAAAAATTGTAAGAAACGAAGAAAAGAATTCCTAGCTGTCCGGTCAGTGGTCACACGTACAAACTTTCAGTGTATATAGAACAAAACATAAATTTCAAACATAATTATTATAATATATCTTACCATCTTCAGCTGAAAGTTGTTTGACAAGAGCATCAGTAGAATTTGATAGATCGTCTAATAACTTTGGTCTGAAAGAGATAAACAGTAAGATGATGCGTAGTTAAGGATTAGGGTCTAGCCTCAAAATGTATTTCAACGAGCACTTATCAGCGTAGGAGGGTCAAAGGTCAGCGATCTTAACCCTGTCAGGCTTCTTTCTTGGCCAATCATTTTAAAGATCGTTGATTTAGCAACCTTCATCGTAGATATTTGAATTATTACTTACGAAATAGTGAGGTTATCACAACCAGCCAATGCTTTAATTTGCTCAACATTTCGAAACGAGGCTCCCATAACGATAGTTTTGTAACCAAATTTTTTGTAGTAATTGAAAATTGCAGTAACACTCTTTACACCTGCAAACAAGAAATAACTTATAAGCTATGAACGATGTCAAGAAGCTTTTGATTGGTTTCTTTGGTGCTAACAAACCAATCAAGCAAGATCGATGACTCAATACTCTTCTCTCAATACTCAATACTCTACAAAAAGTTAACACTGAATTCTTCCAATTTTCTTAAATTCAACTATTTTCGAAAAAAGCAAGCTTAATTTCTTCGACAGAACTAATAAACATACCAGGGTCTTCTTTAGGAGCGAATACTTTCTGTCCAGTACTCTTTACGTACCAATCATAAATACGTCCAACAAATGGCGATATTAATGTCACATTCGCTTCTGCACATGCAACTGCCTATCAATAAACAAATACAGTATGTATTTAAAATAATATGGGAACCAATTGAAGAAATACAGCGAGATGAGAAACATGAGACACATTCCGACTTTATTTTATTGAGCCGTGCATACTATCAAATAAAAAAATGCAGTGGCTTCATTTCAACTCCCAGCTAACATTTGAATTTAAATCCTGCACATAACGGTCTGAAATCACCTGTGGAGGAGTGTTTTTGAATATAGTTTTCAGCTTTGCTATACTCAATAACACTCCTTCACAGGTGATGTTCGACATTTGTTTTCCTTTCCGGCTGGCTAGTAGATCAACACTCAGTTTACATTATATGAGTCAAGTATAATCAAAGTATAAAGCAAATAAGAGTATATAACTAAGTCAATGATTTTGGAATTCATTTTATACCTGTGCAAATGCAAACAGCAAGGTTAGATTGCAAGTAATACCATGTTCTGCTTCAAGGATTCTATACAAAATATAAACGTTTATAAATATAGCGACATTATCGACCAGTGAGGTTTTTACCAACAGTCCAATCAAAAAACACTGCAGTGGAGCTGGAGTATCTTGTGTCCAAAATTATTCGCTGCTCTCCATTTATTTTTTCCGCCTGTACGTATTTACTTTATCACTATTTAACGTTAAAGTTTGATTTCCATTAGACGAAAAATCTTGTGCAAAAGCCGAAAGAAGACATTCCATTGGTAGATATTGACGTCACAAGACGTGTGATTTGAATTTCTACCAATGTAAGTTACCTTCTTTTGACTTTTGCACAAATGTTTCTCCTAGTGGAATTCCATCTTAAAAGTAGATTTCAGACTACATACTTGTGGAGGAGTGTTTTTGAGCATAGTTTTCAGGTTTGCAACTGAAAAGTGCATACAAAAAGCACACCTCCACAGGTGATGACCAGCAGTTATTTTTAGGCAATTAAATGTGAAAAGTATATTACTTTGCAGCTTGTATTCCTTCCCATGTTGCACTTAATTTGATGAGCACACGCTTCTTATCAATCCCTTGTTTCTCATACATTGCAATCAGACTTTTTGCTTTCTCAATCTGTGCATCTTTATCAAATGAAAG
This sequence comes from Neoturris breviconis, assembly GCA_032360805.1. Classification (NCBI taxonomy): domain Eukaryota; kingdom Metazoa; phylum Cnidaria; class Hydrozoa; order Anthoathecata; family Pandeidae; genus Neoturris; species Neoturris breviconis. The sequence goes on from JAULBZ010002107.1 coordinate 15,739, forward strand.
TCTAAAAATAAAAAATGATCATGCTAGAGAACGATGGAACCAATTAATGGCAAATGGTAGCAATGAAATAGGGGATTGTATCAAACGATCTTGGATTTGATTGGTTATTTCCACGAAAAAAACAAATGACATTCAATATCATTGACCTTCACCAAAAAAATCACGAGATGTAGCTAAAATTGAATAAATTTCGAAATTTGGCTGAATACATAACATATGCAATGAAGAGTGTTAAGAATCTTGCAATTACTTGTTTTTTATTTATGGTAACCAATTGCAAGGTTATCAACTTAGCGCTCTCCTCTGCAGATATTAAATTGGAGCTTACAAACCTGGCATCAACTTCAGTTGATACACGACCTGGAACAATCTTTAATATTTCCATACCAAATTGAACAAACTAAAAGAAGAAGT
>JAULBZ010002108.1:0-19659 GCA_032360805.1 Neoturris breviconis
CTTTTAAATTTTTCTTCAACATTGTGCCAAGTATTTTGTAATGAAGATTTTAGTTGGCTATTTTGACAACTGTAAGACAGAAAAATCACAGGGTTCATTGTTTTAATAAATTAAAGTTAAGATCTTGAAAAAACACTGCCAAACTGAGCAAAAGTTAAACCTATTCACATATGATAGTACATATGTATAATGCTTTTATTGTTAGTGTTAAAAACAGTGTCATTTAAAAGCTTAAATTAACCATGTCAAAAAGACCTATTTCGATCACCTGTTAGAATTTAAAAATAGACAACAGAAGAATGCATTAGAAGATTTTTAGTGAGTAGTGAGGCAGGCACATAAATGTAGTTCCCACTTTGATTTTTTTATGCCGATTGTCAGCACATTCAAATTTTCAAGAATCGAATTTAATTTTTATTAGAAAATATTATAAATGATCAAGAGTTGTTAAATGTTATAACATATCAATTACAGTAAGATTGCATTTGTTTATTCAAAAATAGGAAGCTTCCGAAAAACAAAATAAATCATTTACTTATTGTATTTCTCCAAAATATTCAGGAAGAAGCTTTCCCAGAATACAAAATTGCAAAAGATTTATGCCTCAAAGTCTCATAAAAAAACTCAACTTGTCAAAGAATAAGGTCTAAATATGATTGTGGTCAAATCCTTGTTAAGAAAATTTTCTATGTTTTAAAATGTTTTAAGTCGACAAAATCAAAAAAAAAAAAAAATGGTTGGTAAGTATAGAGTTATTAGAGTTAATTTAGCAATGTAGAGTCAACAAGCTTTGTTCTAACGACTTTATTATTGCACACTTTAAACAAGTTGTAGCACACTGGATATACACCCTTTTTATAAACTTAAAATTTACTCAAAATTTACAAAGAATTTCCATTGATATAATTAGTTGTATCACAGGAGTTAAAACAACTGTCGGTCGTTGCTTTGGAGGATAGATATTTTCAAATATTTTCAGCCAATTTGGCTTTTCAACATAAAAAAGACGTTGTTTTGACGTTCTAACGTCAAATTTGCTTTTGAAATTATAAAGGATTTGACTGGCCTTACCTTTTAATAGTTTGTTCAGCAATGACTTTCATTTTTCTATGTTTCTCGTTAAATTGTGTCATAGATATTATCCCGACATCATTGTCATCATTAAAGTTAGACAGAGTTGAAACATGGTAGATTAATTGTTGAACTCCATTTGCCCATCGGAATAACCATAAGCCCAGTGAAGCCCATTCATCAGAATCTATGTCGCCAAGAAGATGCAGCTATAGAAAATTGAAAAATATTGTTTTATACCATAAGTAGGTTATGACCAATTATAGTTGGACTTAATTTTAATTAGATAACTCACGAGAAGGGTGATCCTCAATGAGGGAATTATCAAATTTATACACCATGGCTAAAGAATTTTATTCTTAGGAAAATTTACTTTTCGTTTTGTGGTTTTACTTCTCAAGAAAATTTTCTTCCTGTTTGTATTCAAGTGGGCAAACCCCAAATCTGCGGTCTGTATATAAAAACAATAACCTCAAAATAAACAATATTGTTTTAAAATAAAATTAGTAGGGCAAGGTGAGCAAATTAATAAAGTTTTTCCTTTAAAGTCAGAAGGAACAGGTTAAATGATTTAAATATAATACACCCTAGCATAACTACCAGGATATATCCCAGTACCAGTAAGCAAAAACTTGTTCACAGTCAGCAGTAGAGATACTAGAACAATGTCGAAGATGTTGTTCTAGCATCTTCAATGCAGACTTTGAACAAGTTTTTGCTCACTGGGTATCTAGTATTTTCAAATAATAAAATACCTTCGCTAACTGTAACACTTTATTTGAATATTCTGTTAATTCAATTGATAAATTCTTTGCTTTAATTTGGTGGCTCTTTTTTCTTTCGTCTTTTTCGTCAACAATATCAACTTCAAAATAATCGCTCATCAATTGACGGATCGCTTTTTCAATTTCTTTAAATTCAATCATCTAAAAAAAATATTCAGTGCCATAATATTTGTCTAATTAAATTTTTATGGTTCTAAAGTGGACTAAGTAAATGAGAAAAGACTAAATACATACAAGTTATATAGGGAAGCTGGACAAAAGGGGGAACCTTGAGGGGAAAACATTACTTTTTATAACAACGGTAGTCAAAATAAGAGTAAATAATCACTGTGGAGGAGAGAGTTTTTATAGTTGTATAATAGATGTAAGATCAACATTTGTTGTTAGAAGATCATAGTGAAGAGAATTTCCTCTTTTTTAATTGTTTACATAATATTTTCATTACTTTTTGTTTACTTGCCTGGGCCTATTGCCTTCTTGCCTGTGGATCTAATAGCCTAGTGCCTATTACCGGATCCTAATGGCCTCATGCCGGTGGATCTAATGACCTCCAATTATTGCCGGATCCTAATGGGCTCTTGCCTTTGGATCCAATGGCTCACTGCCTGACTGCCTATGGATCTAATGACCCATGTCCGACTGTCAAAAAGTTTTTAATAGTATTTTCAAGATTGTGAAGTCAGGTGGAGACCCTAGCAAGCAAAATTTAATCCATAGGCAATCAGGCTGGGTTTTTAACATAGCTTCAGGCTTTATAGCAAATTAATTTAAAAGTCATAAGCAGATTGAAGAGCAACTTTGGAAGCAAGTACAATTAAGACCTAAAGAAAATAGTAGAGTTAGATATTGCATTTCATAATGTTTTTCTCCATAATTTCAAGTATAATGTCATTTCTTCTTAGTATCATAAAAGGTTTAACAAATACACAAACATAAACAAATTTAAACTTACGGTATTGGAAAGTTTTGATGATGTTCTTTTAAAATCTACTTCATCAACCTTTGTGGGAAAAAGATGGCCAGTAAATGAAGTCCATGGAGCAAGTTGATGCCATATAGCATCTAACAAAACTGCTTGATTTTTACTCCAATCATTAGCGAGTATATCTAGTGACTCTAATTCATTCTGTGTAGGAGCATCCTTAATGTAAGCATCTCGACAATGTCGAATAATTTGGCGAGTACAACGAGATGATTTATCCATCATGTCATCTATATCACTAAAAAACACATCGCCAGTAAGGGCTGATTTCCACAAGGCAAAGATTTTGCGACGAAAATCAAAAGAAAACATTCCATTGGTAGAAATCAATGTCATGGTGTGATGTCAATTTCTACCAATAGAATGTCTTCTTTTGGCTTTCTTGCGGATATCAACCTAAATATTGCAAATCCTATTAGATCAGTGATTGAAATAAGAGTCACTGCGAAGGAGTGATTTGTGAGCATAGCTTCAGGCTGCATAGCGGTTAAGAACACATTGTTCTAGTGCCTCTACTGTGGACTTTGAACAAGGTTTTTCTCACTAGATATTGCTTACAGCTGCTAGATTATGCTTGTTTTAACTTTTACGAAGCCCTGCTCAATCAATCGTTGACAGATACACTGCGCACCACAATATCATAACCAAATGAAAAAGAACAAAATAATACACCTTAATCTTAAATTATCAACAATTATAATACCAAATAAAATGTAAAAAAAAAATGTAAATGACGGTTCAAAGCGTAAGTCTCTATACAGAAAAAAGAATGACAATCAGCTTTTACCAATTCGTAGAAATTCGCTTTTTCATATCTCCTGTTATCTTTTTGATGGAATCCTGATATTCAGTAATACTGTTAATTTCTTTTTCAAACTCTCCAACATCTTCAGAATGAATCGTTGACAACACTTGATTAGCTTTTGCCTGTATCCTCTGTAAATTAATTGGATTAGCTAGAAGAAATAAGCAAAAGATACTCAAAAATTTAGAATTTAGACTTTATTGGCTTCTTCTCAACATCTTTTAGTACAAGAATAACAACAAAATATGTAATTTATACATTAATGTCAAATAGATTGCTTTATTGTAAAAATAAATCGTTGACAACACTTAATTAACTTTTGCCTGTATCCTTTGTAAACTTATTGGGTTGGCTAGAACAAATAAGCAAAAAGGTAAAGAAAAATTAGAAATTCATTGGCTGAATATACCATCTCGCTAAGTATTATCAAAAATTTATAAACGTTATGTACAAATGCAGTCAACATGTTAATACTTTACGTTACACAAATTTCCAAAAATAAATGATTAAATAAATTAGCATGTCACTGTATAAATTACCTCATTCTCAAGGAAAGGATCAATCAACTTCAAGGTTGTTACCTAAAACTCCTTTCTAAATACTATTGTTATAATTTCAAAGCTAGATAAATAAAATTCACAGTGGTCGAAATAAAACAAATAATCACTATGGAGGAGGGATCTTTGAGCATTGCATCAGGTTTTTAGCATGTACATGTGCAGTCAACATACATTGATACTTTACATTACTTATCGATAAAAGTCTTCGATTTATAGCCTATGATATTAACCTTTGCTTGTTTGGCTCAGTCTATGTACATTCGTTACATTCTATGTATGAGCCTCGTTTTGAAAAATTGGCCAAAACTCGAAAATATCTGTACTCTTTCTACAGATTTTCCCAAGTTGTAGCCGATTTTTCAAGATAGTAGCCAAAATCAGACCGATTAATCTTAGAGTGTACATGTAACTTTTATATTTGTCTTAAATAATATGTCATTGTACCTGAAAGCTTACTGTGATGTACGGTGGTATTGTTTCTTTCAGAATGTAAGTGATCATTAGAAATTGTTGAATCAGTTGTAGATATGTGTTTCACAACATCAGAACATGAAGTTTTACTAAAATCTTTAGTAGCAGCTAAAACAACAAATGTTTCAATAATAGTCTCAGTGGATAAGAACTTTATAATCAACAACCCAGCGGGCAAAAACTTGCTCAAAGTCCACAGTAAAGATGCTAGAAGTATCTTACAAAAAAATCAATTAGTTAGTATTAAACAAGAGCAGAATTGAAAATTCATTGAAAATTTGGTAACTCTCACAAAAACAAAAATGTGAATAACTTTATTATGAATAAAACAATTAACTTCAAATTTAGACCACAAACTGATATCATGAGTTAAATTATTTCTACAAATTTTTGAGATCTGAAAACCCATCGATTTTGATAAACTTTTATGATTTTCAGGCATATATAACTTTTAAAACACATATAATATATTGAAGTGTAATGTCTTGTCCTCTTAAAAACAGGACTCAAAATTAAAACAAAACTACAATTTGAATAATTTGCATCCAAGAAACACTATTATGATATCACAATGCATGCAAAATATTTTATAGCTATATCAAATTGTTTCCTTGACGAAAGACCAGTGGTTTGAAATAAGGGCAAATAATCACAGCAAAAGAGGGATTTTTGAGCGTAGCTTCAAGCTATAAAGCCTGAAACTATGCTCAAAAATCACTCCTTCGCTGTGATTATTTGCACTTATTTCAACTACTGAAGACCAAATTGTATCAAATTTCTTGAAATTATTCAAAAGTTATGAGATTCCCCAACCACGGAGAGACCAAAAAAGACCAAAAAAAAGACCAGCACTATCGAGGTTAACTAATAACAAATTGGTTTTACCATGATTTGTTGATAGCATTTGTAAAAATCGCTTCATTTCATTGATTTCTTTGATTAGTGTTCGTGCATCGTCCATGAGTTGGTGTTTTATTGCTTCACTTTTCATGTCTTCTAACATATTAGTTGTACTTGCATTATATTCTATAATTGCTGTAAAAGAACAAATTGATATTATGATATCAACTGTGGAAGAGTGAATGTTGAGCATAGTTTCAGTCTGAAGAGCCTGAAGCTACGCTCAAAAATCCCTCCTTCAAAGTGATGATTTCCTCTTATTTCAACAACTGAGTATACATATCAATTAAAATAACCGGGCAACCAATACCATGTTCCATTACCATTGTCTTTTATTTTGACGGACCTGGCTTGAAGTTATGGTTACGGGAAATTCAATTATTTAGTAATAAATTCAGCCTCAGCAGTTATTAAATTTTAGGAAATTTTAGTGCAGCTCTAATTTGAGAGCGCCACCTATTTTAAATTTGGAAAAACACACTGAATCAACGATTTTGCAATTTATTGGTTTCTTCGTGCCAAAGAAACCAATCAATTGCAAGCTCACTGACTTAACACTTTTCTTCATGAGATTAATTTTTCTTAAATTTATTGATTTTGACTTCTTTAAAGCTGCTAAAATATCTGCTCTTTTGAAACAAATTTTGGAGATGGCTCCTTACCAAAATAAGCGCCGCAATATGAAAAAGGTACATAAGAAACTTCTACTAGTCTTAAAATTGCTGATGCCATTCTAAATCCCCTACTCGATCCTGCTATTTATAACAGCAGGTTTATTTTAAATCAACTAAATTTGACAAAATTCAACAAAAATGGATCTTTACAGAAATATATTAGGTCAATGAACTTTCAATGGATTGGTTTCTTCTATGCAAATAAACCAATCCATTTCAAGATCGTTGACTCCGTACTCTCCGCTGTTGATTTAATGTTTGAAATAAAAGTTCAAAATAGGCAAACACAGTATGAAACAAATCAATAATGGCACATCCTGATTCAACATTAAATTTGCCTACATTGACCAAAAATAAAAATGATACTTAAACGAGCTCGCAAAGGAACAATGAACATGATCCACAAAAAACAATGATACATCAACAAGCTCGCAAAGGAACAATGAACATAATCCAATGCTGACTAAATTTAGAGATGTTTCATATTGTAGAATTACTTAGGATTACAAACCTTGGTTGAGTTTTCGTCGAAGGATTTTTAATTTTTCTTTATTTCTACCAGAACAAAATATCTTTTGTGCTCTTCTGATAATGTTATGTGCTGAATCTACCAACTCCGAACTCTCATTAACCATATCTATGGAACACTCCTCCAATGATGGCGAACGGAGATTCTCTATAATTACATATTAGAGGTTTAAGAAATCTGAAAGTATTAACTTGAATAATCCAACTGTAAACAAACAACATGTCTGAATAATATGATTACCAGACATAACTTGTAGAGGAGCAAATCTTTGAAATTTTTGAGCTTTGCAGCAGAAAGTTATATTCAAATAAACTTGATATTGAAAAGTAGCCCACCAAACCGAGCGAGAGTTAAACCTAGCGTACAGAAATGATTTGCATACATTATTATAGTACTAAGTATATGCTATATTATAATGCAATAGTGTTACTATGTCATAGTGATGTATTTAATATTATGCTTACAAAATATGCTATAAACATATGCAATATGCATATAAGGCTATATGTATATAGGCTATGTGTATATATCGGTTATATGTGTATAGCTATATGTATTTAGGGTACATGTATATAGGATACATAAATAGGCCTTATGTAAATAAGATATGTATATACATTACATGTATATAGGCTATATGCATATGTAGGTATTTTATGACATATGAATAGGCTATATGCATAGTAACCATATGTGATATGCATAGACAATACAATACATAGTCTATAAGCTTTTAATGTTTTATAGAAAGATAAAGATTAGTTATATTAACGTTCAATGAACATTAACAAGATCTGCTAAAATTTTAAAAATAAAGAAACACTATACAACAGAACAATGCAACTTGAATTAATTCCTTTCTTTTATTAAAAAACCTTCTCTGTTTTATTATCCATAATATCTCTAATTCACATTGGGAATAACTAATGTCATATTCACATAGTAATTACGTTACATATTGAAGGAAAATCAAATGGAGATACTTTAATTCTTAAAAGTGTTTTATTCATCCCTTAGCATTTATTTAAAAAATATTTGGCGAGTCCTTCATACATTTCGCCTCAAATTCTGGTACCAAATTTCAAAATGCTTGCACTTCAAGGACATAGTCTAATAAGAAAACCAGAATGCCTCTACCACTGATAGTAAAAGCCCATTCAAACTTTTTTAGTCGTCTAAAAACACTCCACTCCTATTAAAATTTAGTAGTCTTTATGGCAGTGTAACTAAGATAAGCTAACGAAATTGAAACTATGTCTAATTTCCAAGGCAATTATTTTCTATACAAATCTAAATCCAGAATAATACATTCAAATGTTTAATATTACACTGAAAAAGTAAAGAAGAACGAATGTTTCACCTTTTTTAACCATTGGGATGACTGAATATTTATTCTCATCATCTTCTGCATCATCTATTCTTGATAGTTGGAAATCCTAAAGTCATATAAAGAATCCTATCGTTCAGTAATGATGACATCCAAGAGAATTTATGGCTTATACATTATAATTGCAATATGTTGCAACGACCATGCAACAAAAAGAACATGCTCACTTTGTTGGTTGATGCAATATAACAGTTATGAGTTTCTTGTGTATAAAAACAACATATTTCCTAACATAAAATTTGTGTCGTTATATTCTCATTGCTCATGATTTAGTTAACTCCGAATGTTTATTGTTTTAATTCTTGCGTGAGACATTAAAGCTGTTTTTCAAAACCACCCTAACTTTATTATGATTCGATAGTGTCAGGTTATTTTGATCTTTAGAATGATAACATTTGAAAATAAGAACAATGAAACTCAATTCTCGGCGCGTATATTTCAAATATTAAAATTTTTATTCTATATACCACCACCCACAAATTAGATAAGCTTAGTTTCAATAGATCTTAAGATGTTGTAAATCTTTCTCCTTCGTATATCTGCTTTAATGATTGCTCAGGTCACATGAGCCAAATGGTCATACTCAGATATCGTTTATTGATAAGTAAAAAGAAAAGAAAACCTAAATAGGTCTGTTAGAAACTTACTAAACAAATTTAGAGATAATTTGAAAATAGCATATTCTGTCAATAACTAACTTTTGTATTTCTGCAATGCCACTTAGATTATATATTAATCAGACTCTCCAGCAGGCCTCTAAACTGCAAATTAGTCCCCAGAAATGCTCTTCCACAGGAAAATGCCACCGTGAATTTAGAAGTCTGCTCTTCAGTCAAAGTTCAGCATTGAAAACACTTACAAAATATAACGTATCTTCGCCTTCCATTAAAAGTTGCAATGCATCCATTTTAGTTTTGAATGTTTTGATGATTAAACGAATAGCTTGAAACAAAGCAGCAACACAACGATCAAGTTCAATCTAAAATGTTGAGTCATCATTGATATTGATTTCTTTGAAAGTTTCACTCATATTAACCCTTTCTTTAATGCAGAGTGATATCATAAAGTTTTTTTTATCACATAACGTATTCTGATGTTTAGAATGTTAGAGTAGCTGATATCGATAAAAAGATTTCCACACATACATATATGTGCAAATCTCTTTTTAATGGAAGAAAGTCTCACAAGGAGAATTTTTTTGCAAAATTTGAAAATAAATTATGAAAGATTATCCTCGCTAAATCTTTTGACAACATGAGCTCCCAAAAGTTTATTCTTGTAAAATCTTTAAAAACTTCAACTCGTAAAAATTTATCCTCGCAAGACTAGACATTCAATTAGGGAAAAAAAATCACATTATAGAAATTTGATAAATATATAAAGAAATACAAAACAATAATTATACCATTCGTGAAAATTAGTACTTGCAAAATATTTGTTAAAGAGAGACTAGCGAAAATTAATCCTCTTGAATTTGTTTTAAGAAGCTTATTCGCAAAAGTTTATCTTCATAAAGTTATTTTTTAAAAAATCAATGTTCTTGGATTGATTAGCCTCTTTGTATCAAATACACCAATCAATAGCAAGCTCACTAATTTTCCGCCTGAAATCAATTTTACACTTTCATAGATTTATTTTAAGGAAAATCTATTCAATTTAGATTTCTTTGATGAATAATATTCATGCTGTAAGTAAAGCAAAACTACACACAATGAAAAACACTGAACCTACAGTATTGCAATGGATTGCCCATGATAGGATCTTTCAGTACATGTGTTACCCAATAGGCAAAGACTTGTTAAAAGTCCACGGTAAAGATGCTAGTACAATGTGTCTTTACCATGAATTTTGAACAAGTTTTCCCACATTAGGTGTTATATTTATTTACTTTCGCTTTTAAATTCTGTTTGTCAATGAAAATTTCATTTATACACTTTGTAAATATTGGTGTCAATGATTTTATAGTTGATATAGCTTGCGAAATGTTCTGTCTGTCACTATCATCTTTTAGTACCTAAAATATAAGTCCAGATCATTTATCACTACATTTATAAAACCCTGATGAAAGATTACAATTGATTGGAAGAAAAATTAATCTACAATGAAGAGTATTGAGTCAATGAACTTGCAATTGATTGGTTTCTTTGGCACGAAGAAACCAATCAAATACAAAATCATTGATTCAGCACTCCTTCTTGTAAACAAATTTGAAGATGATCATTAATATTATTCTCTGCAACATCCACATACTCAGGTTTAAGTGTTTGATACAAGAACAAATAATCACTGTGGAGGAGTTAAGCATATAAAACCTGAAGCTATGCTCAAAAATCTCTCCTTCACAGTGATTATTTTCTCTCATCTCAAACACTGGTTCTATATGAACGTGTAAATTCATGTCTCTTATTTTCCCTTAATGAGTTTAAATGCTCTGGACGTCGATGAACATTATGCTAAAGCTGAGGCTTGCATTCATATAACGAGGTAACTACAAGAAAATTAATGTAAATAATATGAACAGAGGCTTGCTTAAAAACTTTCCCAACTCATAGCTAAATCCATACCTTCTTTTTGTGAACAGTGTATTGAGAAAACTCTATCAACTTCTTTACACATGTCTAAATATTGAGATTATTAATGAAATTTTTCACTAATGAATGATTTATCACATATTCATAACATATTATATAATTGTAAATTTTTGAAAATATATTCCTGCATATATGCATTGACTTATAATCTATATATAGAAAATTTTTAGAATTTATTTATTTAGAAATTGTTTGAAGCAAGTTATTTTGTCTGCTGACTGACATATAAAAAGATTGCAAGATTCTTGACACAGTATTGTTACTGTGTTCAAAATAAGAAAATAAGTGCAAATAATCATTGTGGAAGAGTGATGTTTGAGAATAAAGTCCCTCCTCCACAATGATTTATTTACTTTTATTTCAAACACTGTGTGATATACACATCTTCCATTCATCAAGGTTAATCTCCAAGAAGTAAAAGATTTGCAGAGAAAGTCAAAAAAGACATTCTCTTGGTAGAAATCGATTGCACCTGGTGTGATGTCAATTTCTACCAATGGAATGCCTTTCTTTGGCTTTCATCGCAAATTTTTCACCTCATAGAAATCAACCTTCAGGCACATCAGCTGAGATGGATGGTATGTCAAAGAAATTGCAATTGATTGGTTGTCGGAGTTCAAATCCCGTTGAAACTGGAATCGATACTCCACTCCAATACGCTTTAAATTCAAACATTTGGTCCAATTTAACATTTTGTATTACAGTAAACATCAATTTCATATGAAAATTAAAAATTAAATTAAAAACAAAAAATTACAATAATAATAACTTAAAATAATAAAGCTAAACTGCTCTCAGTCTTATTTTCAAATTTGATCATCAAAAGCAGATTGTCAAACATGAAAATAACTGCCAGACATCACCTGCTGCGATGGTGTAGTGGCATGCACCTTCAGTTTTCACCAGTGCGGTTGGGGTTCAAATCCCGCTGCAGAAACTGGAATCAATACTCCACTCTGATGCGCTTTAAATGCAGCATACTCAGCCCATTAGGAGCCATCGACTGACTGCATGCTGGCCCTGGGGGCAACTCTAGCGGTAAGGTTGCCATATTGTTAGCAACATCAATGGAGATGAAGAACCATTGAAATATATGGATATGCCCTTAGGATGCAAAATCTTCTGGATATTCACTTGATTACTTACCTACCAGAGGAGTGTTTTAGAGTTTAGCTTTGCAGCTGAAAACTATACTAAAAATGGTCCTCCACAGGTGATGTTGCTGCAGTTATTTTAGACACACTTACTCTTAATTTTCTTGGTACAACTTGCTTTGATGAACTTTCTATGTCATTGATTAATGTGATAATATGTTGAGCTTTTGAAAGTATTTCATTATATAAAGGATTCATTGTTCATGCTTGTACTTGTTCTAAATCTAAAATAAGAGAAATATAATGTGGTGCCTGAAGCAATGACATGAAACGGTCAACTTAAAAAACAATAACATATTTCTAATAGATACTCAGGTAGTAAATTTAGTAAATAACTTTCGTTAGGGACCATGTCAAAATTTCGTTACAAAAACATGTTTTTTGGTAGGTTCAAAGAAACTAAATTTGACCAAATTCAACAAAAATAAAACTACTCAGAAGGGTGTATAGTCAATGAGCTTGCAATGAATTGGTTTCTTTAGTACAAAGAAACCAATCCATTGCAAGATCATTGAGTCACTACACTTCTCTGTAAGTTTTGCTAAAATTTAAAAATGCTAAATTGGAAATACATATAGATATAGATACTGTATTATAATAAACATTTGTCAAGATCCACAACAGAATTCCCCTACATTCAAAATAATATAGGCTCCTACTGGGCAAAAACTTGTTCAAAGTCTGCAGTAAAGATGCTAGAACAACATTTTCAAATTTGCTGACTTTGAACAAGTTTTTTCCCACTAGTTATTTTAGGATGCAAATATAATTTTAAATCCCAGTAAAGGGTAAAAGGGTAAAGTTTCAAATCAAATAAACGATTAGAACTCCTTTATTAATATTATACAAAATCACTGTGGAGGAGAGTAGTGAAATTTCATATCATACCCTGCTCAAAAATAACTTCTCTACAGTAGAAATAAATTACATTATGTATAATAAAGTGTACTTTGAAGGAGAGAATTAAATGTAAATTCATTAACTTAACTTTATATTTATAATACAACTTTTACAGCGTGAGTCCCTAAGTGCTCTCTAATGTTTACATTATATATTTATTTCTAAATTGAAGAAGGAAGCTTCCCAAAATTAAAATGCAGTCTTACATTATAGAAAAATTATTTTTGAAAAAATCCAAAAAGACGAAATGAAAATAATTTTGGTGAATGTAAAAATTCCCTTTTTTGCCGATACTCGGTCCCAAATTGATGAAATCGAAAGAAATTTGACCAGCGGTCTCGTAATACTGCCTAGAATGTCATTTTCGGGACGGTACCACGCCTTTGCAGTCAATTGGATTAAAAATGTTATTTGGACCTTTTTTGCCTAAAACTCAAGACCGAGTGAACGAAATCAAAAAGATTTTGGTGAGTCCTTCTAAAATATCTACACAAATGCTGGTACCAAATTTCAAAATGCTAGCACTTGGAGAACATGGTCTATTAAGAAAAGATAAAAGCCAACGCCGCTGACGCAAAGTGATAGCAATAGTCCATCCAAACTTTGTTTGGTGGGTTAAAAACAATCAGAATCAAAGGAATGGTATTGAAAGTAGCCTGCCAAACTGCGTGAAAATTAAACCTTCCACATAATTTATATACAGTATAAGCATTCGAAAACATTGCAAAAAACTAGAAGAACATTAAGTGCCTTAGCTAGAATCAAGTGGCAGACCTTTGAAAAATAACTAGACACATCTTTGCGTGAAAAATCACGCTTTCAATTCGTCACTAGATTGTGATATATCTTACTCTCAGCTGCTGAATAAACTCTTTTAAACATTTAAAATTCTTTTAAACGGGGTGGTGTGATGTTTTTTGATAATCTAATAAACGGGGTAGGGTGTATTTATTTAGAAAATTTTAATAAATTGGGCGTTTTTAGGGTGTTTTATTGAAGTTTTGCAGGGAGATTATTATTATTCAAACTGTAATTGAATTGAGATAATAGGATGCATTGTTTATATGATCTTGTCTCGGTTGTTTGTGTATTAAAACAAACAAAATATAATAGATCAGATTTTTTTAATAAAAAAATGAATATCATTTTATGAATAATTATTTGCTATGAAGGGGAAAAGTGTAGAAAAATTAAAGATATTTTTTAAAAAGGTGATTTTATTTCCAGAGTTAAACTTTAAAAGTAGACTTGCATTGTCAAACTTACGACAAAAACACATGCACACAAAAATTTAAAAATCACCCCAGTGACGGTATAGATATGAGGTAATAAATAGCTATATTAATTATTTCATAAACTTTTTGTGACATGACCCAAATTCAAAACAGTTTTTGAAATGTTAAAGTATATATGTGCATATTTTTTTTGCATTGGGAGTGAGGTAAACTGTTCAAAATCACGATTCACCCGCACAAGGCTAGCACAACAGTAAATCAGCATTTTACTGTCAATTTTTTGCTATGACGTTACTAAATTTGACAAATATGCTGATTTGGCACATTTTTCTATTAGGTACGACCAATGCCACGATTGATTTCGATAAAGGTTAATTTAGAGCACATAAAAGTACAGTTGTTAGCATCACACATTATCCAGTGATGCAAGATCAGAAATACCAAATTTTGGGGCATTTTTAGACCAAATTTGACTATGACGTCATAATTCTCTAAAAAAAAAATTAAATTTAAAATTTTTGAGAAATAATAATTGCAAAAAATACTGACAAAATTTAACAACAGGCTCTGTGTTTAAGACTCGCAAAAAATATTGTCATTATCCCCTTGAAAAACCCTCCTTAATTGCGTTGAGTATCTTTTAACGGTCTCTTCCGCCAATTCGGATTTTGTAATCTTTTGACATCTTTTAACTTAAAATTCTCTGCGAAGGAGTTGAAAAAATGAAAAAGAATGGTTTTAATAATTCAAATCATTTCTGGTCTTAAAACTTATAACGTTCTATTTTTGAATAGATCATGTTTTTTTCACATTATATTTACGAATTTTAAAACTGGTAACAGGAGCAGCAAGTGTGCAATATTTTCTTTGTGATAAGAAAGGGTGACTCGTTTCAAGTTCACAGCAAAGACGCTAGAACACCATTCTGCAATGTTATTCCACTTTATTGCGTACTTGGAACAAGACCACAATATAAAAAGTGAATATAAATAAGATTTTACCCCATACGATATCGCAATTATATTATAGTTGAGTCCTTGATATCGATGTAGATATCGCTGTAGTTTCAAGAAAATAATGTATAAAAACGATGGTTTTATTACCCATTTTTTCTTTGGAAAAAAACTTACATAGGTCATATAGACAATCTAGAGGACCTCAATTTAAAAATTTCTCCGCAAAGTACAACCATGGTGCACTTTGCTGGGGAGGAAGGAGATGACAGGGGGAAGGATTCAATCAGATGGCTCTTGTGTACTGCAACAAACACTACACCTCATGAACAGTTATTTAACTTCACAAGACGATCTGCTTTAGGTGAGTCAATGCCCTCTGGTTAAATCCTGGACCAGTATTTTTAAAACGCCATGTTTGTCAGTCAAAGTATGATCCACTAGTCAATGAGGTAGAGCTGCTGGAAGCCAATCCAAATTATGCACACATACGACACCTCGATGGCCATGAGAGTACCATTTCGTTACGTGATCTTTGTGTAGATACAACACAACCTTCATTTCCTTCAGTGGAGTCGGACCTAGTTACTCCCATTCAAGACATCATTCCCGTATTACCTGTCCAACCTGTTCAAACAGCTATACTTGAACTAGAGTCTACAGAAATACATAGATCACAACGTGTGAGGTGTTCTCCTGAGCGTCTTAAGTTATTAGCGACCGCTGATGTACGACATGCTCTGTCAGTTAGTTTGCAGAAATTGTGTTGAGCCCCGGAACAATTATTTATTTTGCTCTTCATGTAGTTAAGGAGGGTTTAATAATTAAAAAATAATAAATAGCTGGAAATGTTCACACAAATAACGCAATTAACTTGTATCGTTAAGTTTTTAGACATCGATGAAGAAACTTTGAAGAAAAAAAAAAGTTATAACTTATTTTGGTCAATTATGACGTCATATCACTAGAGGACAATATTTAAACCAAAAATGCAGTAAAATGGCTGGGGCTCAGATCTGGAACTTCCTTAACCATGGATTTTATCTCAGAATGATACTACTGGGCCATATGCACGGATCATATTAAAACTTATATTTTCCCAAAAGGATACCTTTAAGAATATTTTAAGCCTCAAAAGGTAGTATGATTCTGATTCAGAAAATTAAGTTACATAATACTTTAATAAAAATTTGTAAAATAATATATGAAACAAAAATGTTCAAAGCATATCTTTAAACTATAGAAATAAAGACCGATAATATACACTCTTTTTTTTTATAATTAGGGTAAAAATCGCAAAAATATTAAGCATAACCTAAGCATAACCATTACCCTAAGAAACATCAACTGTTGATATAAAATAATTACCTGACATTGCAAACAGAGTGCTTATAGAATATAGTTTGCAGTAGTTAAGGCATTTTTCCATTTTAATATCCCACAGCTTATTTTAAGCCCTATATTTAAGCAAATTTGGAAACAAAGTTCAGAAACTTAAGCCATACAGTACCACTGTCATTTCTTAAGAAAATAGGTTATTCAACATTATAAAATAAACACTCGATATATAAGCATATAAGCATAAATGATACCCTTATTCATAATAAATTTTAAGCATAATCCAAGCATATTTTACCCTTTCAGTCACTTATAAACTAAGCATAAGGCACCCTAAATGAAAAAAACATCATTCTTATAAAAAAAAGAAGAGTGTAATGGACATAAAATTAGATGAGCATAAAGCTGTAACTCCACTAGCATTATACAAAATGGGCGGTGCTGGTAGGCCTCGAATAAACTTAAGCACTGCACTAGTAAGAACATGGCCAAGAACATCAAGGCTTATACAGTTATACCAAGCATTGCTCATTGACGGATTGAAAATTGGCAAAATTGAGTGTGGGTGGGTTGGATTTTATGTCATACATATATACAAGTAATACTTACCATAGAACGCTAATGTGGTTCGGAAGAATGAAACACATCACATATGTTCGCACATAAACTGGTAGGCTAGAGAAGGGAAAACGAAAGAGAAAGGCAAATAAATAATGCATTTACGTCCATGTTGTTGCTGATTTCTTTGCGTGAGGGCAGTGATTTGTGATTTCCAAGAATTCAAATATACCGGTAGCCGATAATATATAATTTAAAGACCCTCTATCTTAAACGGGGGTATAAAAGGGATAAAAAAATAAAGATATATAATTTAAACATTGTTCTTAATGAGAAAAATTATTTTTTCAAATGAAAATTAATATTTTTAATATTTAAAAATGTATTAATAAAATTTACTTGCAGCAAAAAAGAAAATAAATTGATTATTTTTTATAAATTATTTTTTTTAATCCTCCTAACCGTGATTATAAATAACATGGCTGACGTCGACGAAACCATGCTTTATTTGCCATGTTTCCACCATAATGCGCCTGGTGGCTAGCTTTACGTTTTCTGTTTTCAGACTCTACTGTTTACTTTTCTCGCGTCATTCACGTCGTACATTCCATCACACAAACATGGTTGGTCCACCCTTTCCGTCATAAATCATTTCCTTTCAAATGAAAGACTGAAATGAATTATTGTTAGTTTTTACTAGGATCTTTTCTCTGATGTCTATATGTGTATATGAAGTGTATGCAAAGTGACTTTTCTATAAAAATGTACAAAGGTCTCTCTGGTTTGGTTATCAATATTAAAGGATTGCGAAGCGTGAGCGTGCCACTATGTTTGCAAGCAAAATTTTTAAGATAGGAACACAGGCAAAGACCAAACAGGCAAGACCAAAATGAGGAATAGGCAGCAGAGGAAAAGACATAGGATCCGACAGGCAAACATAGGCAGAGACAAGAGGGAAAAAAAAGGCAATAGAGCCAAGGCACCAGATAAGGAACATAGGCAAAGGAAAGATCCTGGCAATGGAAAGGCAAATGGGCATAGAAAAAGTTATCAAAGCAAAGGCAACAACAATATGACTATACGCAAAGGAAAGATCCTTGTCGGAGGCAACACGCGGGTGCCGACTCACCGCACTATTTACGGGGTAATTTACAGTGCTTACGGGGCAAAAGTCGAATTAAAAATCAGATGTACACCATAACTTCCCGTTCAATACGGGTTAATACGGGGTTTCACGGGGATCTTAATTTAGAACGTTTTTTGAACCTGTTTTTTTAGTCAGAGCATATCATTCCCATTGGTTACAACACGAACAAATCAACTCGGTTGACTTGCACTTTCCACTCTGGCCTTCACAATTTATGTGTACGGTGACGAGCGAAGTCCGCGACGACAAAGTCTTGCGAACGCAAATTTCGACTACGAACATGTGTGCGTGTTTCTTCGACTCATCTTTTAAAATGGAAGCATATTTTCTTTGCCTCGTTTTGGTTCAATAAATTTTGATTACAAAGCAAATAAACGAAATAACTTGTTCAAAGTCCGCAGTAAAGAAGCTAGAACAACGTCTTCTACGTTGTTCTAGCATTATTACTGTTGACTTTGAACAAGTTTTAGCCCACTAGGTCTTTGTTCTACCTTCATTTCTAAGAAACTTATTAACACATAATTGATAATATAGATTTATTTGTTTCTAAAATATATATTCAATAGTTTGTTTATATTTTACGTGCAATAAGGCGCCGGGGATTGTGCCGTACACGGTTTCTTTTTAAATTTTTTGAATGATTTACAAATAGCGCTAGTCAGGAATAAATATACACGGCTCCGTTTTTAAAGTAAACCATAGTAAAGGTTCAGGATAACTCCAGATTCATTAACACCCTTAACTTCACAGTAGGCTGCATTTACGTTGTAAGACCTACTCTTGGTCGTTCTGGGTGTCGTTTCTGTGAGCTGGAGTCGGACCTTAAGCAATCTTACATAGACGAGCGTGACCGTTGTCACAAGAAACTATATGACTATGGTGTGACTTGCCTAGTAGTCAGCAGCGAGTCTCCTGATACTCATTTCACGCAATAGATTTGTTTTGCCCGTCATAGATTTCATTCACGACAGCCTTTGTTTTTGTAATTTTTATTTTGCTGTCGTATTTTACCCTAATGATGTCATTTTTTTTTTTGCCGTCCTACTTTTTAGGGAATTCAGACTGTTACAGTGTAGCGTGCTATAATCCCCGTGCAAGTAATTTTATAATATAAAAATTGATGATGTCTACACATCAAGGAATTTTTTTTTAGCTTTCTACGCGAATTTGCTAATTCTCTGAGCGGTAATATGCCTGGAAAAAAACTTGGGAAAAAATGACGTCATCACAAAGAGGCGTTTTTTTTTGTTTTTTTTCAGTTCTCTATGCGAATTAGCTTATTCTAATTAGAAATAATATGCGAAACAAATTCGGGCTTTTGCGTGTGCGATCAATCCAACCTCGCACCCAGGGCTTCTTTCCGCTTTTGAAGGAACGGTCCGCCCGAAGAAGCGTAGCATCCGCCCCTTCAAAAACGGAAAGAAGCCCTGAAAACAAAGTTGCGATCCATTGCACGTCTCTCGTGGCAAAACCGGTACTAAATTTATTAACTCCTAGGGGGAGCACGATTTACTAGGTTCTCTTAGATTATGCTTAGCGTGTGGTCTTAAATAATGCTACCCAAGTTGCATGGAAAGAAGTACTAACAAGGCCTTCACAAACAACATTGACGTAAGCAA